>JAVTVY010055990.1:0-28818 GCA_036873755.1 Hanleya hanleyi | reverse complement strand
TAATCCCCGTTTTACCGGATCGTCCACTTTGCCGCCGCATTTCATAATCAACTCCAAGTCTTCCAACGGCGCTTTATAAGTCACGGCGTCAGCAAATAGACGTTGTATTTCGATATCTTCGTCATCGGCCTTATCGTCAGTACTTTCTCCGTCTAGTTGATTCGCCGCTGATTCTTCCGCAGAATTTGATCTTGGATTCTACAATGAAGTAAATGAAAAGAAAGGCCTTCAGTGATTAGGACTACGAGGTTTCATTGAACCCACCCACTGCCCTCAGGTGTCCCCACCCCAGGGGATCTGAAACGACCCTCACACGCCACGGATTAAGAAGTGAACCCACATGAGCCCACCCTTAGGAAGTGAAACTCACATGAGCGGACCCTCATACGCCACGGATTTCACACCATGGCTTATTCACCCCCATGGGTTCATTCACCCCCATGGGTTAGTTTATAGGGATAGAGAGATCGTGCGCCCTTTCTATACTACTCATCGCGCACTACTCATCGCGCATGCGCAGTCGACCCATTCTACTGTAGGGTGCAAGCCTGGCCCATGGAATCACAGGTAGCGAAAACCCCAGGTCTCTCGGCCCACCCTATCCCGCGCCACACCTATAGGGATAGGGAGATCGCGTGCCCTTTCTATACTACTACTCATCGCGCATGCGCAGTCAACCCATTCTACTGTAGGGTGAAAGCCTGGCCCATGGAATCTCAGGTACCGAAAACCCCAGGTCTCTCGCCCCAGCCTATCCCGCGCCACACCTATGCGACCCGCTGTGCAGTGAGTAAAGTGGAGGAGGAGGAGTAGGACAATGAGTAAAGTGGAGGAGGAGGAGGAGGAGGAGTAGTAGGACACGCCACGGATTATACTAGGGAGATATTGCAAGGACTGCTCATACACTCTTAGAAAAATGCTACATACTGTGGTGGATTTTTTGTGTTTTTTTTTTAGACCATCTCCTTTTTGGGTTGGAGAGGCCGGGTCATCACCCAAAAAGGTCGACGACGCGAGCCGTCAACCTTTTTCATCACCTTTTAAGGGTGATGACCAGGCATCATCGCAATAAATAGGTGACAGACCATCACTCTATTTCTGGCTTGTTCACTCAAGTTGAGTGAAATCCAATGTGCGTTGGGTGTCCTCCTTGCATTTTATGTTCCCGACCCCAACCTATCCCGGCGAAGTATCCCGATATTCCGATGACCCTACGAGACAGACAAATAAATATATATATACACACAAACAGGGACTAATGCAAAGATTAAAGTAGGCCTCTTGTGGCCAACTTTCTTTTTCTTTTAACTGTGATAAACGGCATTGAACGGTCTTATGTGACTGACGTGTAAATATAGCATATATTTCAAATGCTTCAAAGAAAAAATCGCTTTGACATTCACGTTATACTATTAACCCATTAACCCTACTCGGCCGGGGGGGGGGACTCCCCTCTGTGGATTTTTTTTGCTCCTATCTCTGGGACGACAAATATTTGAGAGCTG
This sequence comes from Hanleya hanleyi, assembly GCA_036873755.1. Taxonomy (NCBI): domain Eukaryota; kingdom Metazoa; phylum Mollusca; class Polyplacophora; order Lepidopleurida; family Hanleyidae; genus Hanleya; species Hanleya hanleyi. The sequence continues at coordinate 27,313 of JAVTVY010055990.1, read as the reverse complement.
AGACTCCGCGACTTCGTGGATTACTATATTGGGGGTCATTTTGAGCCTATTGACATGACCCCACGAGCATGGGTCAATTCAAAATGGCGGCCATGTTGGGTACCAGAAAAGTGATATTTTCGTTAGATATCTCATTTTTTTCACCGTTCTGCATGGAAAAGTGAGTAAAAGCTATTTTATTTCATATCAGATTATTATTTACTAATTTATCCTGCCGTTTTTGAGAAGACATATTAATAGAAAATTAGAAAAATAGGAAAATCGTCCATAAATTTTTTTTTATAAATGACGTCAATATGACGACATCATGGTGGCCATCTTGGGCTTCTTTTACATTTTCTAGTACAGCTTGAGCCAAATATTTATTGTGGTAAGTTTCAGTCCTCTAGCCCTGGGGATAGCGAAAATATTATAGGGGCACGAGTGATAGGTGATAGGCCGAAACAAATATTTTGCTTGACAAAACCGAATCATGAGATAAATCGAAATCGCCAGGGCGAAGAACAGTCGTTTCCGAACATCATTCATGCCCTCATGACCTCTCCGAATATGCCAATTAGTCCATGAGCCAGACCAGATATCGGTACCACCTGGGGTGGCGAATTCTCATTATGTTTTTTTGGAAGCCCTATATCCATAGATGAAAAAAAAAAACTTTGAAAGCAATCCCGGACTCACAGTTTAATGGTAGTAATCACCTCTTAACGATGGACGCCCGAGTCCAATCTGAAAGACCAGATTTGGGGGTAGGGGAAATATAAAGTTGAATAACTTTGCAAGTAATGATCATATAGTGGCATTTGGCCACTCGAAATGTTGGTAATTTGATCCTCTATATGGTGGAATCTGTTATATGCTAATTTTTGAATTATGTAGGTCACCAAAGGTCAAAAGGTCACAAAATCTGAATCCTGACTAAAATGTGACCACCTGTAGGAAAACACGCTGCAGATACCATACCAATGGGATTTTCTCCACGTAAATGGGTTCAAATGGAAGCCAAGAGGTACCCAAGTCTATAATAAGTCTGAACAAGTGGAGTTTAATATTATTTAGACAATGGCACAGAACTATTTTTGACGTATTTTCAAAAATGGTCTTTTTATTGCACTAAAAACAGGCAAAATTGTATGAAGTGGGACAGCTTGAAATTAGTTGCATATTTTGAGAAATAACTACTCCAAATGCTAATGGCCATGTCGTAGGTCTATTCAGTGATTAGTTAAGCTACATTTCCAGGTAATTAGGTCACCAGAGGTCAAGGGCAAAGATTGTCAATTATTATTTTTCTACATTTTTACTTGGGACTTTCATGTTACAATGTATTTACATGGCGAAAAGTTTCAAGCATAGAGCATCAGAGCCATCGCTGGTGCACCCTGTACCCTATAGCCCGTAGGGCATAGGGTACACCAGGATGCGAGTGCACCAGGTATGGGTGTCCGCAGGGGTCAAAGGTCAATCGTCCTCCAAGTCCCTTTTATCGCTCGTTAAGGCGCTGAGACGGGCGTTATGGCGTAAAGATAGGGCGTTAAGGCGTTGGGACGGGCGTTAAGGCGTAACGACGGGCGTTGACGGCGTCACTGCATTTCGATGTATTGGTGGCAATTCCATGAAAATCAGACCTTCTGAGCTAGTTCAACAGGGCGTTGAAGCGTTATGCAATGCGTTGATGGGCGTTACTGTCTATAAATGCAAGCGTATTCCCAAATCCCCTGGGGTGGCAAATTCTCGCTATGTTTGTTGGAAGTCCTGTATCCATAGATGAAAAAAACGTTGAAAGCAATCCGGGACTCACAGCTTAAAGGTAGTAATCACCTCTTCAAGATGGACACCGGAGTCCAATCTGAGAGACCAGATTTTGGGGTAGGGGAAATATAAAGTTGAATAACTTTGCAAGTGATGGTGATATACTGACATTTGGCCACTCCAAATTTTGCTAATCTGATCCTCTATATGTTGGTATCCGTTATATGCTAATATGCCAATTATGTAGGTCACCAGAGGTCAAAAGGTCACGAAATCTGACCCCTGTCTAAAACGTGACCACCTGTAGGAAAACTCGCTGCAGATACCATACCAATGGGACTTTCTTAACCGAAATGGGTTGAAATGGAAGCCGAGAAGTACCCAAGTCTATAATAAGTCTAAACAAGTGGAGTTCATTATTATTGAGACTGTGGCACAGAAGTGTTTTGACGCATTTTCAAAAGTGGTCTTTTTATTGCGCTAAAAACAGGCAAAATCGTATGAAGTTGGACAGCCTGAAATTAGTTGCATATTTTGACAAATAACTACCCCAAATGCTAATTGTCATGTCTTAGGGATTAGTTAAGCTACATTTCGAGGTAATTGGGTCACCAGAGGTCAAGGTCAAAGATTGTGAAATATTAATTTTCTACATTTTTACTTGGGACTTTCATATTACAATGTATTTACATTACAACCAGTCTCAAGTATCAGAGCATCAGAGCCATCGTGCCCGCAGGGCATAGGGTACACCAGCATGCGAGTGCACCAGGTGTGGGTGTCCGCATGGGTCAAAGGTCCATCGTCCTCAAAATCCCCTTTATCGACCGTTAAGGCGCTGAGACGGGCGTTAAGGCGTAAAGATAGAGCGTTGAGACGGGCGTTAAGGCGTAACGACGGGCGTTGACGGCGTTACTACATTTCCATGTATCGGTGGCAATTCCATGATATCAGAACTTCTGAACTATTTCACCAGGGCGTTGAAGCGTTAAGCTAAGCGTTGATGGGCATTACTGTTTATAAATGCAAGCATATTCCCAAAACACGCACAGTCGACGTTCAAGCGTCAACATGGCTTATACTTGCTCTAAGTGCGAACGATACGATAGGATGCGACACGAGAGAACAAGAGAACAGCCATGGCGCTTTATGAAGAGTATACCTTACTACCGCTTGGAATGAAAGGCGACCCCACGCACATCATGAAGACCAAGCGTCACTTGGAAGAGTATATGGGGCTACCACACACCGAGGCTCTGGAAAATGCGATCAGGGTGCGCAAACAACTCTTCAGGATGTGCTGCCTCAGTGGTATCCTGAACTGCCCGACGATGGGCTGATGGGGTCAAAATGGTCCAAATGAACTCCCAGATTGAGTGAGTGAGTGAGTGAGTGAGTGAGCGAATGAGGCATGTCCAACGCCCGTCTTAACGCATGGACGCACTAACGATGGTGAGTGAGTGACTGAGTTTACGAGTAGTAGCCAAAGTGGATATTTTGGAGGTTTGAAGGAAGGTGTTGGCGTAGAAGTGGATCACTTTGGGTCCGAATGCGTCGTTTGAAGTGGCATCTTGTAGCAACACCCGCGAACACCAAGCTCAACGCTTCAACGCCCTGGTGAATTAGCCCAAAAGCTCTGATTTTCATGGAATTGTCACTAATTCATTGGAAAAACAGTGATGCCCGTCAACGCCCTTCATTACGCCTTAACGCCCTAGCATAACACATTGACGCCGTCATGCTATAGAGGGGAGAGAGAACAACAACAACAAGGATGACGGATGAGAGAACAACAACAACAACAGCCGCGTTGGACATGTTTACAATTCAAGAAGAGTCTTGTCCGATCAGAGGCCGCCATTTGGCGCTGCATCTGTCATATTCTTGGCTGCTCTTGTCCAATCATAAGCCGTCCTTTGAGAAAGTTCCATCTTTGCTCGGTGTGACCTAAGCATCATCGGGCAGTTCAGGACACCACTGACGCAGCATGTCCTGAAAGAGTTGTTTGCGTATTCTGATCGGATTTTCCAGGGCCTTGGTGGGTGGTAGCCCCATATCCTCTTCCAAGTGACGCTTGGTCTTCATGATGGACCTGTGCGTGGGGTCGCCTTTCATTCCAAGCGGTAGTAAGGTATACTCTTCATAAATCGCCATGGCTGTTCTCTTGATACAGGGGCGCATTTGGGTGTATGCCTGTTGTAAGTTAATCCTGTCCGGCGTTCTCGATTGCTGCAGAGTGAATATTGATAGCTGCTCTCACAATACGATCCCAGAAGGTAGGTACTGCCTCACTTTCCTCGGACGTAGGCTGACTATCTGAGGTCAAGCTCTCCGTATCACTAGATAGAATCTCAGCAATCTCTGTTTCGGTATCAGTCGATGGACTCTCATCAGTCTCTGTATCGGCTTCTTGTGCCTCGGGGTCTTCAATCCCATGCATATTTTTTTCGTGTCGCATCATATCTTAACGTCTGGTGAACGTGCATTCGCACTTAGAGCAAGTATAAGCTATGTTGACGGTTGAATGTCGACTGTGCGTGTTTTGGGAATAAACTTGCTCTTATAGACGGTAACGCTCATCAACGCTTAGCTTAACGCTTCAACGCCCTGGTGAACTAGCTCAGAAGCTCTGATTTTCATGGAATTGCCACCAATACATCGAAATGCTGTGACGCCCGTCAAAGCCCGTCGTTACGACTTAACACCCGTCTCAACGCCTTAACGCCCTATCTGTACGCCTTAACGCCCGTCTCAGCGCCTTAACGAGCGATAAAGGGGATTTGGAAGATGATTGACCTTTGACCCCTGCGGACACCCATACCTGGTGCACCCGCACTCTGGTTTACCCTTTGCCCTACGGGCTATACGGTACAGGGTGCACCAGCGATGTCTCTGATGCTCTATACTTGAAACTGGTTGCAATGTAAATACATTGTAATATGGAAGTCCCAAGTAAAAATGTAGAAAATTAATAATTGAGAATCTTTGACCTTGACCTCTGGTGACCTAATTACCTGGAAATGTAGCTTAACTAATCCCTGAATAGACCTAAGACATTGCCATCGTCATATGGAGTAGTTATTTGTCAAAATATGCAACTAATTTCAAGCTGCCTAACTTCATACAATTTTGCCTGGTTTTAGCGCAATAAAAAGACCATTTTTGAAAATGCATCAAAAACAGTTCTGTGCCACAGTCTAGATAATAACAAACTCCACTTGTTTAGACTTATTATAGACTTGGGTACTTCTTGGATTCCATTTGAACCCATTTAGGTTAAGAAAGTCCCATTGGTATGGTTTCTGCAGCGAGTTTTCCTACAGGTGGTCACGTTTTAGACAGGGTTCAGATTTCGTGACCTTTTGACCTCTGGTGACCTACATGAGTGAAATATTAGCATATAGCTATGTCACTATATCACCATTACTTGCAAAGATATTCGACTTTATATTTCCCCTACCCCCAAATCTGGTCCATCAGATTGGACACTGGTGTTCGTTTTTAAGAGTTGATTACTACCACTAAGCTGTGTGTCCCGGATTGCTTTCAAAGTTTTTTTGCATCTAAGGATATAGGACTTTCGAAAAAACATAATGAGAATTTGCCACCCCAGGTGGTACCAATTGATGAAATTTTGGGGTCTGGCTCATGGACTACATCTTTGAGGGAATTGTGAGCGTCAAGCAATGTGTTGTATATTTCGTCCAATCTGATTGTTTTGAATTCACGTGTTCGTATCCGTGTTTGTTTTGACATAAGATACAAGTTGGACAGGTTTTACACTAGTTTCGTTATTGGGCAAGTATGGGATGTTTGGATACTGGGAACAAACCACTACATGTTTATATATATTTCTTTTTTTCTTTTTTTTTAAGCCCTGGACATACCACTGGGCATTTATTGCAGTATTTGTACCATGATTTTACAGAGACTCACCCTAACAATCACCCACATGACGAGGGCTAATAGGGTTGAAAATACACAACAAATACACACACACACACGCGCGCATAAATTATACAGACACACAAATCAGTTTTCTATGTTAACTCTACGTATCAGAGATAGGCGATAGTAAGATATTACTTCCGAAGACAACTACAATTTAGCAATCATATTCTGAATTACCATGTTGCATGTACAGCTTTTATGAGAGAGCTTTCCTTGGTTATATCTATTATTTCCGGCAGCGCAGCGCCACAGGATATCTGAATTCAGTTATCATGGGAGCAGTCATTTTGGAATTGGACGCGTAACAGGTGTTTTCTCGAGCCATAGTTCGCAGACGCCAGGAGTGATCCAACTACTTTCATATCGTAAACCGACAGGATTGTATCACACGCTCCTGATTTACATGTTAATATTATTTCTTTTATGATAATAAATTTCAATACTACTATTTTATTTTGGTTGAGAGACCAAATCGATGATCGTACATGATCAAGTTATCCATCTGTACCGTCTGCAGATTGTGTGAGATTGGACTGCGATTTACTAAAACCTCGAAACAGTACAGCAAGCGGATCGGATTGGTGTGTACAGAAAGTCGATCTAGGCTTAATTTACAATGACACAATTCAATAAAGAAGTAGTGGCCTGATGATGGGTCCCATATAATGTCACAACGCGAACTTTTACACCAGGCTATGTGAAGTCACTTAATACGTCACCCAGAACGTTCAAAGTCCTAATTCGACATGCGCTTCACGTGCGGCTAACACCACAATTTTTCAAATCGACGTTTATAAAAACCATAATGGTGCATCAAGACCTGTATTCATCAGTTGTACACGTAATCGGCTTGTAATACGCAGATTATAATCTACAAAAGTTTGCCACCGGCATTGATTCAATCACTGCAAGTTTTCATTATCGTTGACCTTGACATGAGCACATGCGTTTGTTCATCTATCACCTGATCACTGCAATGAAACGTCAGTGTCCGCGGAGTAGTTTCATTATTCTACTGCTGTCGGTGAGCCTGCCGTCTTTGTTGAGAGTATCATAAATACAATTTACAGATATTACACTCAAATAGATGTACTTCGAAACCAAAACCAGAAAAAAACAAGCTGAGTAGCTAGCAGGTCCTACGCCAAGTAGCCTGTTTGAGAGCATACAACATATACGCTTCCAATATCTCCTTAAATATAACTTGGAAAGTGGATATGTGTATGTGGAAAGAGACGTTTATCTGGAACTGTTGAGACAATTTGAGGAAGTTTGGAAGCAGTAATGGGTAGTGTAACACTGGAAGGTAAGTCTGTAGTTGTATATGGATTTGTGGATGGTGAGGTTTATAAATCGATGAGCGGAATATATCAAGATATTGCGTTCACAACACAGATGGGCACAGTATTGGTTAGTGAAATTCAAGATGGTCAATGACAGCTATCTTGGATTACATACTATCTCAATGAAAATCAATACCAATGGCCATCTAACTGATGCGAAGCACCTTCTCAAGTTTGAAGTCAACCGGACGAATTGTTCTCACGATACCGCATTCACAAGATGCGGGACGGATGGAATCCAAGATGGTCAAATGCAGCCATCTTGGATTACGTACCTCAGTAAAAATCAATACCAATGGTCATCAAACAGATGTGAAGCATCTTCTCGAGTTTGAAGTCGATTGGTTGAGTTGTTTTTAAAATATCATGTTCGCAAGATGCAGGATGGACGGAATCCGAGATGGTCAATGGCAGCCATCTTGAATTACATACTGTATTGTACCTCAGTGAAAATTGCTGTCTAACTGATGTGAAGCACCATCTCGAGTTTGAAGTCGATTGATCAAATTGTTCTCGAGATATCAGGTTCACAAGATGTGAGACTGATGGAATCCAATATGGTCAATGGCAGCCATCTTGGATTACGTACCTCAGTGAAAATCAATACCAATGGCCGTCTAACTGACGTGAAGCACATTCTCAAGCTTGAAGTCGATTGGTTGAACTGTTCTCGAGATATCGCATTCACAAGATGTGGGATGGACAGAATTCGATATGGTCCATGGCAGCCATCTTGGATTACGTACCTCAGTGAAAATCAATACCAATGGCCGTCGAACTGATGCGAAGCCCCATTCTCAAGTTTGAAGTCAATTGGTCGAATTGTTCTCGAGATGTCGCGTTCACAAAATGTGTGACGGACAGAATCCAATATGGTCAATGGCAGCCATCTTGGATTACGTACCTCAGTGAGAATCAATACCAATGACCGTCTGACTGGCGTGAAGAACATTCCCAAGTTTGAAAGTCGATTAGTTGAACTGTTCTTGAGATATCGCGTTCACAAGATGTGGCATGGACAGAATCCAATATGGTCGATGGCGGCCATCTTGGATTATATACCTCAGTGAAAATCAATACCAATGGCATGCGAATCCCCATTCTCAAGTTTGAAGTCAATTGGTTGAATTGTTCTCGAGATATCGCGTTCACAAAATGTGTGACGGACAGAATCCAATATGGTCAATGGCAGCCATCTTGGATTACGTACCTCAGTGAAAATCAATACCAATGACCGTCTGACTGGCGTGAAGAACCTTCCCAAGTTTGAAGTCGATTAGTTGAATTGTTCTTGAGATATCGCGTTCACAAGATGTGGGATGGACAGAATCCAATATGGTCTATGGCGGCCATCTTGGATTATGTACCTCAGTGAAAATCAATACCAGTGGCCGTCTGACTGATTTGAAGCACCTTCTCAAGTTTGAAGTCGATTGGTCGAATTGTTCTCAAGATATCGCGTTCACAAAATGTGGGACGGACGGACGGACGCTACGACGGAAGGACGGACGGACGGCTAGCATTTCCAAGTCCTCCCACCACTTCGTGGCGGAGGACAAAAATAACGGGCTTTGAGTTTTTCAGATTCATGACGTCATCTCGGGTAAAGAGGCTGAGAGGGGACAAAATCTCCCGCCTGCACACGTTCGAGAGTGACTGTGACTGCTCCTGCATATCAACCCATTGAGCAGGTTGAGTAATTACCGGATTTATTATCAGTGTTATAAGACCGTATGTCACAGGTTACAGGCGATGGAAGTCGTCAGAATTCGATAATATAGCGATTACAGCATTTCATAGCACTGAACATGCATTCAACAACGGGGCCTCTAATCCCTCTGGTGTTGTATCCCACCTTTAGCCTGGAGTTCAGTTTCCCCGCAATGAAGGCTAGGGCATCCACACAAAGCTTTAATCTGACATTTTCTAAACACGAAACGTCCCCTTTTCATAACGAATTGCGGTTAATTTTGAAGGTTAGGAGGAAATGGGAGATTTGCGTCATGTTGCTGTACTAAATGTCAGGATAATTCCCTGCCTTACATAAAGTCAGAAAGGCAGAAGCTGACTATATATATATTCGTGAACTGCGCATATAGTCCAGCGGATAGGTGGTAGAATATTATCTACTCGCGCATTTTGTGATAAAAGCAGGAAATTTGTTACACATATACTAGAGACGAGAGGCACTGTTCCAAGATGGCCGCCGTGACAAGTCACATGATGAGGCTGTGGTATATATGGACTGGAATGGTCAAAACCTTTTCATTCTTCTGTAAACTGGAGTGAGTTAGTGAGTGGGTGAGTGAATATGATTTAACGTCGCTTTCAACACTATTCCAGTCATATCACGACGTTTGGTTCCTATTCCTTTTCACACCCGGAAACCACACGGGTAGGTCCTATTCCTTGCAACACCCGGGGTTCCTATTCCATTTCACACCCGGGAACCCCGCGGGTGCCCGAGTTAGTCGCCTCTCACGACATGCTCTCTGAGGAGCTGATGCCTATTCTCACCATGACCTGGAGTGTGCCCAACGAAACCCCAGGTCAATATACAGGGCCCGTATACTGGTGGATATTCTGTATAAGGTACAGTCGAGGACGAGCCAGAGAAGAAAATGTACTGAATATATAACAGTATGGAATACTGAATACAAAAGGTGTCGGGATCCTCTGATTAACATGGCATAACACAGGAGGAGGGGGAGACTCCGAAGATTTTCGCTAATATTTTCGGAGATCGTTCCTCCACTGAATAAAAAAGTACAACACAATCTTCTTACTTAATTGCGCTAATCGACTTTTCTTGCGATAGGATCATGAATAGCCTGAATTAGATCCCTGAAGATGTATTTATGTATACTTACATACAGATTATGTAGCACAGATTGAAATGCTGAAAATGGGTCGAATCTCATGCGAATTCGAACCAGCGACGGCATGCGCCAACATGATATGTCGGCCACGACTTGCCCAACTGGCCTCCCACGAAATAGGAGGTAGCATGCAGACGGGCAGTCTTGAAATGTTTAATTTAGATCGCCGACATAAAGTGCTGGCGATTAGGTGCCTTAATTTAGGGGCGGTGATTAGAATCTATCCCGCATGGGACTCTACTAATTTTCAGCACTCTGGGATATGCTAAGATATAACGTCATATTTTAATGCTAGCAGCTAGCCGCGTATATTCCACTCAAAGATCTACTGTTGATTAACACTTTTCGTTAACGACGAACTTTTACAATATCACACTATGATACAGCGGGGCTTTCCCGAATTACCCCGGTGGGTCTGGATGCATAGGCCTACATGACTGCTTGGACACTTATATTCTTTCAAATATCGCTTCAGTATTAATTTGTGAAACTTGTTAAGAAGAAAAGTTCCAAGTTATTGAATAACATACGAATGTTTACCCTTACCTATTCCGCCATTTTGAACTAGCCTATATCGTACCACAAGAACGTCCCCATCATGTGAAGATGTGAGTTTCGGCTAGAATTACTGCGTTTTGGCATAGAATCTATACCAGGCTCTATGGTATTGGGAATGTAACAACCTAAAGCCCCTGTGTATCACGAGTGGTATGGACCCGAGAACATTGCTGTATTCGGGGTTAGATGCTTCTCGGTGCGAGAATCGGAAAGTTATTTCTAGCAGCACAGATGCAAGATGCGTCTTAGCTAATGCTCCGTGCAGCCGAGTAGACGTCGGAGTAGCTGTGAACCTGATATCTTGAACCAGATAACAGTGAACATGGCGGTATATATATATGTTTGCTTGGAGGTTAGAAACATCCTCACCACAGCGCATGCTCCATTTCACAGGCTCATTAACAGTATCAGATCCCCAGCGAGGTGATTATAGGATAATGTCGAAGTTTATTTTTCGAAATTTATATATCCAAATTTAATTTCTTTCTCTCCAGACGCTGGACTAGGTGATAAATTCCTACGAAGTAGGCTACAGATCGCAAATTGTCCGGTAATGAGTGAGTGAGTCAGTCCATCCGAATCCTTTCGTCGGCAAAATAAGGAGAACCGTTGACATTAGAACCTTGATTTTTGGCATGAACGTGGATTAGGGCATTGTTACCAGCAAGTTCTGAGCTGACCGAATTCTGATGAAAATTTGATTTATAATTATTTTTTTTATATTATTTATTGATGGTTCAGCGAGTGCACCGTCATGCCCATCGGGAACCCTTGGCTGTATGTTTCACTGTGACTTTTGAAGGTTCCCTGATACGGCATATCATGACACACCGGTTCTGGTAAAATCAGCGAAGTTAAGCGACTTTGAGCCCGGTCAAGACTTTGTGTAAACGGGGCCCATTTAACCAATGGATAAATGAGTGAATTCAGTCTAATAGACGAAGGTCCCAAGCTGAAAGCGCAAGCTGATGCAATAAGCATAGTAATGAAAATGTACATTTACCTTCTGTCATAGGTCTGTTAAATTTACCACTGTGCTATCCGACATCCGAAGTAGGGTGGGCATTAGGACTCCGACCGGCACCGAACTCCTGGTCATAGCCAATCTAAGTGTAAACGTTTTGGTGGGCTATATTATCATGTATGAAATAGGAACTGCTAATTTTCCATCATTTGTTAGTGCATTTATCTACACTGCTATCACCAACTTGCCAGCCTCAATACACACAATTCAGTATATTGTTATAGATGTAAACTGTAGCCTTTAACTTGCATCCTATTTCACATCCAAACATTTCATCACACACCACATCAGGCTTCAAATTCAGGTCAAATTTCCCACTGGTTGTGAAATATCCTACATCAACCAATTAAGTCAGCCTGGTGCAATAACCCAGCAGGAGAAAGAAAGATGTGGTATCATCCTTCAGATTAGTCTGTGTGAGCAACAATGATAAAAGTTTACTGAGGGTGAAACAAAGCCATGACGGCATGTTTAAAGGGTCTTAATTTATTTTCTTTGGGTAGAATTTAACTAGATAAAGTAACTTTGATCATAATGTGAAAATATGAGAAAATACTTTGAGTTTTTTTTGTACCTCTTGAATATTGACTATATATCACACTGGGATATGATTTAAACAAAAAATTACATGTGTAAACAAAATATGTCTAAATTTTTCTTGTCATTTCAAATCTTGATCCACTTTGATTCCTTGATTAGGGGATACAGAATCACTGCCACGGAGTGTGTTGGTGTGTCACAGCAATGCAATTCCGATTCACACAACGAAGCTGAGGTGGTTTAATGTTTATCAATGAAGAAAATCACCGATCAACCGTCATAGAATATAATGTGAAACAAGAATACCGGAATAGTACATTCATCAGATTGCCGATACCCAAAATGTGTTGTCTCATATATCTAGATAACAACGTGATGTAGAGACGCTATTTATTCGTCTTTGTACCGGTTATGCTCAGGAGAATGACATAGAATCATTATTATCTTGTGCTGAGATGGTGTTGGTCTTGAGTTGAATTACCGTAAACTACATACATGCTACCTTTCTACTGTAGTACTATCAGAAGTGGATGAAAACTAGAAGTGTGTAATGATCACTATAAGACTATGTATACTGCAATGGCACCACCAGCCTGCCTATAACGCTTCATGTGACGTAGGATGTGAAATCTGCGCAATACAGAATCCATTTTTCCCCACTGTGCGCCGATCGGCTTGCAGTCGTTATTAGTCGGCAATTGTCGGCAGCTGTATTACCTAAATTTTGACTGAGGAATCATGAGAATTATCTGGCGCACAGAGTTTGGCCGTACGCTACGGTGACCCAGAACACCGGTTGTGCTGACATCGGAGTCAACATTTTTTTCGTTAGATCCAAACTTCTGCCCAACGAAGCTCTACCTGTACTTTCGACTCCTGTTTTCTTTTTAACACATTAGTTCGATATCGTAAATGGGCAATAAATCTGTTATTGAATTACAATCGAGTATGGCCGTAGTTCATTTATTCTGGGGACCCAGGTCTACGGTACCTTATATACTCTGGGAGATAACGCGGGAAGTTCATTTATTTGCTTTACTTCTAACCTGGGGCCCCCAAACGGGTGGGCAGGATATTATCATATGTCTTTTTTTCATTTATTGTGCATCTAACATCCCAAAATCCATAATCTATCATGTCCGTGCGAACTACCGACATTTGGTGATACGAATAGCTTTGTTTTCTCAATATTTCAACAACAAGTTTGAATCAGGTCGAATTCAAAGGAATGTTTTTACCCTCTCGTCATAAGCCTCAATTTTCCGCGGAAAGCGTGGGAGGTCATTATATGACGTAACCAATACTGGCGGCCAATGAACATTCAATTTTCTTACTACCGAAGTTCAAAATACTACAGAAATATCGCGTGATACGCAGGCGTGCCTTATAAGGACTATCAGGAATTTTACTAAAGGCAAATGATTGGCTACCAGATTTAGAAGCACAAGCTCCATTATATGTAACGGCTTGACCCAGAAAGAAACCCAAAGAAGAAAGCTGTTGCGCTCGTGGCGATAAGTTAATTCAGCCGGTTCGGCTTCCCCAATTCTGTTCTCTTGTTTCATTAAATAAATGTATCAACTTGGGTTACATTTCGTTGAATAAATATTACTGATGACGGGAGGTTTGCATCAGGAGTGTAAGAAGAACGAATATTCATAGAATGGCGCATCTGACAATTTAGCGGAGTGTTTTATTTGCATATGAATAGACTTTCTGGATAAATCTGAAGGGATATATTAATTAATTATTATTGTTACCAGTGTTCGTAACTAACAGTCAACAGATATTTTGTTTGCATGGAAGTACAAATAAATCAACCCAACATCGCCACGAGGAGTTAACATAGGCGAGCCGCGATTTTGATAATTTTCAGTGATATGCAGTGTCACGGTCTCTCATAAAACTCACATGATTCATTGCGTCACCTGGCATCAGTGCACAATTAATTCTGTTACTTGTTATGTATTAGCGTTAAAAATCGGCAAAAATCCAGAAAAATCACAATGCATAAATCCACCTGGCATGTCAATATTTACCTTGTGGGACATTATCAGTGGAAGTCTTGACAGATGTTGACCATGGAAATTTCAACTTGCCGCCATTTGCAGCTGAGTGGTGTTACCGAATGTCATTCAGCTTGTAAACAGAGAGCCTTTTCACCTCCACTCTTCATGTGTCCTTCCGCCAGGCTTTGCCCCAATGTTGCCAAATCAACACCAGGAAGTACAGTTTGAAGCCTCATCTGCAATTTGAAATATCAAATTTATCAGAAATGCTGAATAATCCCGCCTAATAAAATCCACAAAGATCTGCTCTCAAATTTCTACACAAAGTAGATCGTGGGCACCGACCCGGAAGTGATTAATTGTGTACTGATGCCTGTCAGGAATGGAACCATTGTTAAAATAAAGAATGCTCTCATCTGAACAATCATTACCCATCCCCAAACTATCCTGAGAAGGCACAAATAAAACTATTCAAAGATAGAGATTTTATAACCTAAATAACAAGGGTACCCCCTTTATCATTTCCTCTCATTTTCTCCCATATGACTTAATAGTGGGGTGAAAATAAAAGTACAATATCTCACTAACCTGTAAGTATTTTTCCATCTGGTAAAAAGCACTCAGTAGACTATCCTTCTGCCTATAATAAAAGGTATGCAGCATTGATTAGATATGTCAAAGACTATTTTTAATTATTTTTTTGCTATTTTAACTCAATTTTCATGTCTTTTTTCAATTTAAAACTTAAAAATATAAAAATTAAAAACTCAAGATGTGACAAAACATAATCTGTTTAAAAGCTGCTTAGTTAGACTACATCTGGTAAAAAAGTCTTTCATGACAGCGAGTAATTTCTCCATATAATCAGTGGGTCATCCCAGGATTATCTCACGGGTCTTAAAATTGATGTTTATAGAGAGATCAAAAACTTGTTTAAACATATAAAAGGTCACATCAATATACATAATTGTGTACACAACACATTCAACAATATAACACTGAGGTGTTCATGGTATACACATCCCCAAATAAAGAATATCTGTTAGTTCAATTGAATGTAGCTACAGAGAATCAACATCTTGGTGGCAGTAATAGACAGATGAAGTTATCAATTATAAAGTTATTATTACTGACAAAACTCATAACACAAATGAAGAAATATATCCTTTTGTTTCATTTTAAGTCAACTGCCGCAATGTTTGCAAAGGGACAACACCTGTAAAAACAAAACAGAGAAAAAAATAGTATATAAAAATGGAATAAAATCCAATGCCAACATATCTGATGATCACTTGCTCATCTCTGCTACATTAACCAACATGAAGGGTAAAGAGAGAAGGAAGTTGACTCACTTTAAAAAAGGACATCCTGGACACCCCATATTAGCTGTGGCCGACAGTTCAGATTTGAACCCTGTCCCTGGACCATCATCTGAAGATGCTGTAGTAACGAGGAGGTTACATCAAGATGAGTTCACCTTCATTACAAAACCTAGCATAGACAAGAGGACAGTTGAAGCTACAGACACCGAGGGCATCTCTGGATCCATGAAATTACTACGGCCAAAGAAACCGGCTCCAAATCTGAAAGACATAAAAGATAAAAATTCTAATGACACCCAAGGCATGAGAATGATCAGTAACTGCAAAATGCTTCAAATGTGGAATGATATAATAAAGCACCACAGAGTTACTTCCCCTGATTGTGATATTTTGGAAGTGGTCATAGCCAGTGAAAAAAAGTGGGGTTTGGGATGGTCTCAATCTTTGCAGTGTGTTAACTGTCAATATACTTCTCGCCATTATAAACTTTATGAAGAAGTCAAGACAAACAAACCTGGACCGAATGCTGCTGCCATAAACGTATCCCTTCAAGTCGGTCTGCAAGACACACCTATTGGGAATTCCAGAACAAGGTTACTGTTAGCATCAGTGGATGTTCCTCCTCCAGCAAGAACTGGCATGCAAAGGACAGCGAACATGGTTGGAACTGCTGTAACAGAGTTAAATAAGATAGACATGAGAAAAAAACTAGAAGCCATAAAAGAAGTTAAAGTGCGCGGGGTTGCAATGGATGAAATAAACTTAGCTGTTGATGCAAGATATAACAGCTCCAAAATTACCAGTTCAAGAAAATGCACACACAATGCCTCCCAAGCCATAGCAATAGGATGTGAAACATCAACAGACAGAAAATATATTGTTGCTGCTGTATTCCAGAATAAATTGTGTTGGACTGGTGCATGGCTTAGGGGAAAAGGAATGGATGTAAAGTGCCCAGATGGGCATGAAGATTGCACTGCAACTCTCAATGTGAATGCGCCATGGTCAGAGTTTGAGATGGGAAAGGCCATGGGAAGTGATATTGGTATGCAGGAGATGTTGGTAAGATATGTCACAACAGATGGAGATGGAACATCTGCAAAGGGGATGCAGGCTGGAATGCAAATTCTTCATCCCATGTGGAAAGTGATCAGGCTGTTTAGTGATGATATGTTCTATGGAAAGACACAAGAAATTAAAAAGAAAGCCCAGCAAGTATTGAGTCAGGATGTAAAAGCCAGATGCAGCATGGTATTCAAAGAGTTGATGAAAGTGCATAGTGGCAACTTAGAGAGAAAATCAAAAACCATCTTCCTAGAGTGCTGGAGGCCACACTTCTCTGTTATTCTGGGGATTGTTCGAGATGTCGGAGAAACTCTTTGGTGTGTGGAGGGGGTCATTCGAATAGTTGGTGGCTGCGATCCATGTTCCTTGCTACGCACAAAATCTCCAATCTGAATATGACTGAAAATGACAAATTTATTCTCCAGGAGATTCTGAAAATGAAATTAAGTGAAAGTGCTCTGATGCAACTGAGATTGAATACAGACACACAGAAATGTGAAGCCATCAATAGATCTATAAGTGTATCCTTACCCAAGAATGTCAATTTCTCTAGGAATATTCCTGGTCGAGCATCGTCAACCATCCACAGAATGAACAATAAGTTGGGGACCTCCATGATAGCCAAAGTTGGATGCATGGGAGCCTCTCTCTCACCTCGAGCTGCAAAAAGTTTAAAACAGATGGAGATTGACTCAGAGTACCATAAAAGCTATCGAAATAGGCCTGTGGTGAGAAAGCGAAAACTCAAGCAAACAGGAGCTAAAATCTATCAACATTTGAAATATAAACAGGGCAATCCAGGAGATACTGACTATAAAAAAGGACAATTAGATGATGGCCTACAGGACCACACATATGGAAACTGAAAAAAAAAAAATGACTCAATTTTATTTACCTCATTAAAGTCTCAAATGCAAAAGGCATTTTGCATATTCTTTGTGTGTGGAACAAACATCTGAGTTTTTACAGGTGATCCGATGATTATTGATTTCATGTGGTTCCAGGCTGATATGGAGTGGATTTATGCATAGGTTATTGTGACACAGATGAGAGCAATCCAGCTTTGAAGTGAGGTCTAAATTTTGAATAAAGATTATATAATTGAATCTATGTGCATTTCTCTTCTTCCATTTATAATCCCTTGGATCTCGAAAGCTTATTTGACCATATCTGCCAGTGGTATTGAGTGGACCCTGCCATATTCTGCATTGACCATTTGAGCCGAGCACTGACATCTCAGCCATTTTTTGCTGATATTTTCTCCAAAAGATCTCCATTCTGTACCAAAATGGCGTAGGAATACAAGTGATATTATCCATCATCATTGATGATGTCAATTTCACCCCACTTTTTTTTTTTTTTTTTTTTTTAAATAATTAAAAATTATTAAAAATTAATTTAAAAAAGAATTTAATTTAATTAAAAATTTAATAGCTTGAATTTGGAATAATGTCAATATTTGCATGTTGTTTATGAGTGAGCCTGGAAGAAATTGGGCTGATTAAGTCAAAACTATAGCCACAGTGATGATTGAAAGTGCTCTGGTCAAATGTGAAAATGTGGTGTGACAGGCATCAGTGCACAATTAATTCTGTTACTTGTTATGTATTAGCGTTAAAAATCGGCAAAAATCCAGAAAAATCACAATGCATAAATCCACCTGGCATGTCAATATTTACCTTGTGGGACATTATCAGTGGAAGTCTTGACAGATGTTGACCATGGAAATTTCAACTTGCCGCCATTTGCAGCTGAGTGGTGTTACCGAATGTCATTCAACTTGTAAATAGAGAGCCTTTTCACCTCCACTCCTCATGTGTCCTTCGCCAGGCTTTGCCCCAATGTTGCCAAATCAACACCAGGAAGTACAGTTTGAAGCCTCATCTGCAATTTGAAATATCAAATTTATCAGAAATGCTGAATAATCCCGCCTAATAAAATCCACAAAGATCTGCTCTCAAATTTCTACATAAAGTAGATCGTGGGCACCGACCCGGAAGTGATTAATTGTGTACTGATGCCACCTTTGGCGGTTTGACTCGGGACGCTATAGTTGCATTCGCGGCTGTAGTAGTCGTTTCCTGACCTTCCAAAATTGTCTCCCCTGGCAGTTCGCCAGTTCCCGCTAGGAGGTAATGTTTTCAACTGGATGCGCTGAAACGGGTACATGCCGTCGATGACACTGAATACATCATTGCATACTTCTAGTTTTCATCCACTTCTGTTAATATATAAATCGTATAACCCCCCCTCCCCCCACGGAATAAACAATTGATATGCGACAGTGAGAAATATGGAGAAACATAAATCGACATCAACTATGTCACTGTAATATATTTTTAAATTCTTTTGATAGCTTTTCGTGTTTATATGTTCCAGAGAGAACTATGACATTTTTCTTAAGCTCTTTAGTGAAAGCTGTGAAAGTGGGGTTTATCATTGTCGTGCGACATCTATATATATGAAGAATTTTACTTGCAGTAGGAAATAATTTACAGCTCGCTGATGACAGTTAGGTTTAAAATATCCATGTAAAATAACAGCGGTGGAACCTCTTATGTCTATATTCATGTTGCTGTATAAAAAATGTGCGGTATCTGACCAAAATCTATCATTTTTAGGACATTGTATAAAATAATGCTCAATAGTATCTTGCAAACCACACGATGGACAAGACGAACTTTCCTTGATGTTTAGCGCTGTATGCAGATAAAGATTGCATGGGATAATTTTATGTAGCAGTTTATTTTGCAACTGCTTTATCTTAAATTCCACAGGAATGCTGTGTGGGAGGAACCAAATAGTTGATTTTGGAAGGAATTCCGTCACTAAGATTATCCCATCTGCTATAGTCGAACGCAGTTGTTTTACTATCATTCAATGCCGTATAAAAGCGTTTACAATTTACTACAGGTTTGTCTAAGGACATGCCAAGAAGGCACCTCCTTCAGTGGGCTGAATTCTTATTGAATATATTCAACCCAATGTACCCGCGCACTGCAGAAATTATTTTGTAATATTCCTTAGTGTTTGAGATGAATAAAAACTTATGTTCTAGTTCTGTAATCTTCCTTCAGCGGTAAACAAATCTCTGATAAAGTGTATACCAGCTCGGTACCAAACTGCATTAAAACAGATTTGGATTTCACTAAAATGTTCTTATTGTTCCAGATAACTTCATTGAATGGATCTATATCCTCCTGGTCTTTAATCATGGACCAATAGTATATGATCTCCTTGTAAAAATTTGGAATCTGAATTCCTAGTTTCCAAGTTTCGTAGTTGCAGTTCAATAAATAGGGTAACCCACGGGTTGTCTGAATACGTCATTGCTGGCACTCAACTTCCAGAATGATTGTTTTTCCCTAAAATATCTATGGAGCCAGACAAATTTCATCGCTTGATTGTGAATAGTAAAATCTCTCGCCTTTATACCACCATCTTTAAGATCTTTGCATAAAATTTGTCTTTTAATTTTTTCTTGGCGATAATTTCATATGAACTGAAATATTTCTTTGTTGACGGAACGACAGAAGTTTGATGTGGTTGGCAAAACTGAAATAAGATGGGTTAGCCTAGATGATCCCTCCCCCTTAGCCAGTAAGGATCTTCCAAATATTGTTAGGTTTCGTGACGACCAAATTTTGAACCGTTTTCGAACTTTACCGAGCGTGCTATCTAAGTTGTCTATCAACATCGCGTTTTTGTCATGATTTATGTGAATTCCTAGAATTTTGATTCCATCACTAGTGATTTTTAATTGAGGTATGTTTACATGTTTAACTTTTCTTTTAGATAGCGGAAATAACGTAGACTTTGATAAGTTCAGTCGCAGCCCTGTTAAATGCTTCAACATTTCATATTTCTTTATTGCGTTTTCCACCGACGAAATGTCCTTTAGTATCAAATTTGAGTCATCTGCATAAAATACACCTTTCATTTCTTCGTTATCCGCATGTATTCCATGTATGCTGTTGTCCTTGCGGATTTCATTGTTGATTAATTCTGCACACAATATGAAGATAACAGGTGAAAGAGGACAGCCTTGTCTTGTTCCTCTGTGTATAGTTGGGACCAATTGCTAGATCGACATTTGTTTACTACACAACTATTGTATTCGTTATACAAGGTTTGGACGTATCTCCTAAACATGGGACCAAAATTGAATTTTCCCAACACATAGGAAATATATGACCATTCAACAGAATCGAAAGCTTTTTCGAGATCAAGCGAGAATAACCAATTATTCGAGTAATTCTCACTTTCTATAATATCCAAGATAAAACGAATATTTTCTCCAATGAATCGATCCTTAGTAGTAGAGAAAGAGCAAATTCCTTATGATTGACCTCATTTCGACCTCATTTCAAGGTCACAGAGGTCAAGGTCATGTGGCGGGGTTTCCCAGGGGAGTTCCCCAGTGGGGGTTTCCCATGACGATCACGTGATCAAGGCATGTACTGACCTGTCTAGGCTATAGTTCCGGGACAAAGGTCAAAAATAGTTCCATGTATTCCTTCGCGGTGATGCGGTTTTGGTGGTGATGCGGTCTGCTTCCGCGGAGAAAAAGTAGTCCCTAGATAAAATGGTCCGATGGGGTCGAGTGAGGTATCAAAGTGAAGCTTATGTGAAGGGGCATCTAATGGGTTGGGTGTGGGTTGAACTATCGGCCTTCTGCGCATGCGCGGTGGCCGAAGGGTATGAAAATAGCCGTTTTGGAGCTAGGGGAGCCCCTAATGGGCCGATGGAGTTCTATGAGGTATCAAAGTGAAGCATTCGTGAAGGGGCATGTGATGGGCTGGGTGTGGAGTTGAAATATCGGCATTCTGCGCATGCGCGGTGGCCCAAGGGTATGGAAATAGACGTTTTGGTATCTAGGGGAGCCACTAATGGTCCGATGGAGTTGTATGAGGTATCAAAGTGAAGCCTAGGTGAAGGGGTATTTTATGGCTGGGTGGGTGCATGTAAAATTTTTCCTGGAAAAAAAAACGGAAAACGGACTTTATCGAAAAACCTGGGAAAATGCCAATATGGGGTATGGGGGGTATATAGGTCGCCGGGCTTAACGGGGCTTGCCTATCAATAGAGTTATCTCCCCCTAGTTCCAGGGTGGGTGTATGTAAAATTTTTCCTGAAAAAATACGGAATACGGAATACATCCTAAATTACGGGAAAATGCCTATATGGGGTATGGGAGGTATAGGATCAATGTTTGTCCTACTGGGAAACCTACTTCTATACATTTGCGGTAGGGTTGTGGGGTCTCGTTTTACTCGTCTCGCCAAGACAAACATGATAGGAAGTGTCCCCGTGCGAATCGATGAAATTTTTGAAAAAAGTCACCGAGCCCCATATAGTCCCATACTGGGGTATAGGATCAATGTTTGTCCCCCTGGGAAACGTACTTCTATACATTTGCGGTAGGGTTGTGGGGTCTCGTTTTACTCGTCTCGTCATGTAGAACATGATAGGAAGTGTTGCGGAGCGAATCGGTGAAATTTTGGAAAAAGTACGATATAGCCCCATATAGACATATATATATAAATATATATTCCCATACTGGGGGTATAGGTTCAATGTTTATCCTACTGGGAAACCCACTTCTATACATTTGCGGTAGGGTTGTGGGGTCTCGTTTTTCACGTCTCGTCATGTAGAACACGATAGGAAGTGTTGCGGAGCGAATCGGTGAAATTTTTGAAAAAAGTCACCAAGGCCTGGGTAGGCCCATAGGCCTATACTACATGGCTATGGGTGTATAGGCCCATACGGGGTGGACATGTTGGAGTCTAGGTGAGACCCTAATGATCCTATGAGGTCGGTTGAGGTCTTATTTTGAAGCTCTCGTGGAGTAGCATCCGACTGGGCTAATGGTCCGTCCGTGTCCAATAGTCTGCGCATGCGCAGTCTGGCCGTAGTATAGAAAACAGGCATTTTGGGTGTTATGTAGGGGTGTGTTTGGGATAGAGATGGGCTATTCACGATTCGAATGGGTCGTGTGAGGTGTCAAAGTGAAGCTTGTGTGGGGTAGAGTCAGAATGGTGTGTTTTTGAATGCAAGTCGCGTTAATCTGCGCATGCGCAGTTGGTTGTAGTAAGTAAAGTGGCCATTTTGGGGCAGTGAAGGAAGGTATTTGGGGTCGAGATGGGCTATTCACGGTTCGAATGCGTCCTGGAAGGTGTCATCTTGTAGTTCTCGGGGTGTACATTCCGATTTGAGGGATGTTCGCGTCATCTGTGACGTCATCGGTGACGTCATCGGTACGAGTAGTAGCGAAAGTGGCCATTTTCGGGCAGTACATGAAGGTATTTGGGGTCGAGATGGGCTATTCACGGTTCGAATGCGTCCTGCAAGGTGTCATCTTGTAGTTCTCGGGATGTACATTCCGATTTAAGGGATGTCCGCGTCATCTGTGACGTCGTCAGTGACGTCATCAGTACGAGTAGTAGCGAAAGGGGGCATTTTTTAGCAGTGAAGGATGTTATTTGGTGTAGGGATGGGCTATTCACGGTTCGAATGGGTCGTGTGAGGTGTCAAAGTGAAGCTTGTGTGAGGTAGAGTCAGAATGGTGTGTTTTTGAATGCAAGTCGCGTTAATCTGCGCATGCGCAGTTGGTTGTAGGAAGTCAAGTGGCCATTTTGGGGCAGTACATGAAGGTATTTGGGGTCGAGATGGGCTATTCACGGTTCGAATGCGTCCTGGAAGGTGTCATCGTGTAGCTCTCGGGGTGTAGACCCTGATTTGAGGGTTGTTCCCGTGATCTGTGACGTCATCGGTGACGTCATCGGTACGAGTAGTAGCGAAAGTGGACATTTTGGGGGTGCGTGGGGGTGAGTTTGTGGTCGAGATGGGCTATTCACGGTTCGAATGCGTCCTGGAAGGTGTCATCGTGTAGTTCTCGGGGTGTACATTCCGAGTTGAGGGATGTCCGCGTCATCTGTGATGGCATTGATGACGTCATCAGTACGAGTAGTAGCGAAAGGGGACATTTTGTGGGTGCGTGGTGGTGAGTTTGGTGTAGAGAGGGACTATCCTTAGTCCGAATGCGTCGTGTGAGGTGTCATTTTGTAGCTCTCGAAGTGTACATTCCGAGTTGAGGCATGTCCGAAGCATCTGTGACGTCATTGTTGACGTCATCAGTAGGAGTAGTAGCGAAAGTGGACATTTTGGGGTAGTGAAGGAAGGTATTCGGAGTAGAGAGGAACCATCCTTGGTCCGAATGCGTCCTGGGAGGTGTCATGTTGTAGCTCTCGGGGTGTACATTCCGAGTTGAGGGATATCCACAGCATCTGTGACGTCATTGGTGACGTCATCAGTACGAGTAGTAGCGAAAGTGGGCATTTTTAGCAGTGAAGGATGTTATTTGGTGTAGAGATGGACCATCCGCGGTGCGAATGCGTCGTGTGAGGTGTCATCTTGTAGCAACGCCCACCAAAGCCATTCTTAATGCTTCAACGCCCTGGTGAAATAGCTCAGAAGCTCTGATATTCCATGGAATTGTCACTAATTCTTCGAAATGCAGTGACGCCCTCAACGCCCGTCGTTACGCTTTAACACTCTAACATAACACTATGATATAGACCGGAGAGAGAACAACAACAGCAACACGGATGACACATGAGAGAACAACAACAACAAGAAGTTTTTTTCATATAGTTTATTCTCCCCAATGTTACATCATACCCACGCTGGGGGAGCCGCGTTGGGTATATTTACAATTCAAGAAGATTCTTGTCCAATCAGAGGCCACCATTTGCATGTTTCATATTCGTTCCTGTCCGTTAGATGTATTCTTGTCCAATCAGAAGTCTCCATTTCAGAAAGTTCCATCTTCGGCCATGTTCGCTCTGAACCGTTTATTCTAATCACCGTCGGGCAGGCCAGGATACCGTTGAGGCCACATATCCTCAGATAGTTGTTTGCGCATTCTGAGAATCTATCAGTCCATGGGTGAATACTTTCATCCGATGGGGGTGGTGGTCAGTTTAACCACGAAGAACGTCACATTGGTTACCCTCTCCACTATCCACTTGGTGTTGGGGCGTTGATGTTGGGCCCATTCCAAGGGATCCACGGTGGCCAGGTTCTCCAGCATCGTCTCTAGCGACGCCCGGTTAATGATGGTAAACGGTTGGTCAAATAGCCGGATGTTACTGCTCGGGTAAAAGTATCGGAGTTGACCCGTCATCTTATGGCGTAAGATGTACCCAAACGCCAGATTTAATTTGAATGACGTTGCTTGGTCATCGAAGATGGCTTCCACGTAGCTGCGTAGACGGGCGAGGTCGGTCAGTCGAAAATTGTAGATATCTTGAATAGGGCGATGACGGTGGAAACAGTGCCGTATCATGGTCCAATGGCGCCGATAGATGTCACTCACTGGATGGTCGTCCTGTAGCAGATCGCTAGGGGCATCCACTGCATCTTCCGAAAAATGTTCGATGTCGTCAGGCGTATGACTCGAAAGCGTAACGCTGGGGTCCGCCTGGATATCCAGGCCCTCCTGGACTGTGGGTATAGGCGGGCTCTTCGTCATCGCATCACCAGTGGCGTTCGTCTCCCCGGGTTCATCTTCTCTGGCTCTGACCTTCCGCGGCTCCTCTTTAGTAGAATGTTGCCGCCCGAATCGTGGAGAAGGGGCATGAATCAAACGTTGGTGCTGTCTTAACCGACTGGGTCGCTTGAAGAGTCGACCACAATCGTTACATTGTACCGTCACACCCTCGTGGAGTGCCTTCTCATGGCGCAGTAAATTATCCTCCCGATTGAATGATCGTGCACAGATTATACAAGTATACCGTGCATCGTTGTGGGAGGAGGCCTCGTGACGTCGTAAACTTTCTATTCGAGCAAACTGCTTCTGGCAAGTTGTGCAAGTGAACATCTTGGTAGTTGACAGAGTATCGGATGAAACGACCAGGCCGCTTCCCTTTTATAGTGCGCTAGCTGGTGATCTATTTTTAGCACACTCAGTTCAACTACCCCAAGTCGAGGACCAGACATATAGAGTATGTATTGCATGCTATGGTAATCATCAGTGCAAGGGTGGCACATTCAGCCGATGGGGGTGGTCGGTCAGCTTGGTAACGAAAAACGTGACATTGGTCACCCTCTCTACGACCCATTGTGTGTTGGGGCGTTGTTGTTGGGCCCATTCCAAGGGATCCACGGTGTCCAGTTTCTCCAGCATTGCCTGTAGCGACGCCCGGTTAATGATGGTAAACGGTTGGTCAAATACCCGGATGTTACTGCTCGGGTAAAAATATCGGGCTGCTTGGTCTGTGTCCGCATGCTGCAGCACATAACCAAACGCCAGATTCAACTTGAAGGCCGTAGTTTGATCGTTGACGTAGGCGGGTGAGGTTGGTCAGTCGGAAATTGTAGATATCTTGAATGGGGCGATGACGGTAGAAACAGTGCCGGATCATGTGCCAATGGCGCCGATAGATGTCACTCACTGGATGTTGTTCGTGTAACAGATCGCTAGGAACATGTATGGGGTCGTCCACGAAGTGTACTTTGCTCTCCCCGTCGTGCAAAGTCTGGCCCAATGTCTTGTCGTCGGAATTTGACTGTTGAATTAGGGCGACATCATCATCTTCAACCCTCGTGCGATGGGTGGGAGTTCCCGCTTTCTCGATACTGGTGCCTACGGACTCTTCTACCTGCAGACGTGACTGCAGAACAGGGTGTCGTGTGCGTTGGTGTCGCAGCAACTGACTGGTCAGTTTGAAAATCCGACCACATTCTTCGCATGGACGCTTGGGTACTTCATGGCGTGCACGTGTGTGGCGCTGTAAATGATCTGGGCGCTGAAACGACAGTGTACATATCGTACAGCTATGCCGGGCGGTTCCTTCGTGCTTGCTAGCCTCATGGCGGCGCAAGTCGTGCAGACGAGTGAATGCTTTCGAGCACGTAGTACAAGTGAACATCTTGGTGGTTGACAGAGTGTCTGATGAAACGACCAGGCCGCTTCCCTTTTATAGCACGCTAGCTGGTGATCTATTTTTAGCACACTCAAACGAACCCCACAAACAGGTCAGTACCATCTCCTTTCCTTCAATTCACATCGAAAGTGACGTCATACCCCAACATGTCTAAACATGATCCGACAACAAGAAAAGGATGCAGGTCAAGTGCACTCAATGACCTGGTGTACAAACGACCTTATATGACCACTCACTCACTCATGTGTGTGTGTGTGTGTGTGTGTGTGTGTCTGTTTACCTGTGTGTCTGCGTCTGTGTGTATGCGTCTGTGTGTGTCTATGCGTCTGTTTGTCTGTGTGCATGTGTGCTTGCATGTGTGTGTATGTGTGTGTGTGTGTGTGTATGTTCGTGTGTGTCTGTGTGCATGCGTGTGTTTAGGAGTGTGTGCGTGTGTGTGTGTGTGTGTGTATGCGTCTGATGCGTGTGTGTGTGTGTGTATGCGTCTGTGTGTCTGTGTGTGCATGAGCCGAGTTCTAAGAGCCCCGGAGAGAGAACAACAACAACAAGGATGACACATGAGAGAGGACCACTACATATGGACACATGTTCATTCCTATATTTAACACACCACCACCACCACCACCGCCACCACAGGGCGTTGACGGGCGTCAACGCCCAGTGGTGGTGGTGGTGGGAACTCCCGTGTGGCAGAGCTCTTGGATCGGAGCTCTTGGAGCTCAAAGCCTGTGGAGCTCAGATCTCGGAAGTGACATTTGCACACGACCTCTGTGAGGTCACTTCCGCTTCCGTTCACGTGACCGGAACTGACCTTTGACCCCGGCGCGCGCGGTGTAAAGGTCAGTTCGGAAGTGACCTCACAGAGGTCGTATGCAAATGTCACTTCCGAGATCTGAGCTCCACAGGCTTTGAGTCTAAGAGCC
>JAVTVY010055989.1:0-28921 GCA_036873755.1 Hanleya hanleyi | reverse complement strand
ACTGAAGATGACTGACCTTGACCTATTTTATCAAGGTCAAATTTTAGTATTTGCTATATTTTTGGAAGGATTGAAGCTGGGGTCTCCAAATTCATATTACTCGTGCAACTCGCGACTGACTAGAAGCCTATCCCAGTTGACTCACCTTGACCTATTTTTTATAGGTCATTACTGTTTATTATGGTCTAACATGAAGAATATAGCTAGGCTTTTCAAATTAATACCATGTGTACATCTGGTGATGCTCCAAAGGTATGCTGAAGATGGCTGACCTTGACCTATTTTATCCTTGACCTATTTTATCCAAGTCAGATTCTGTTTAGTACAATATTCTATGAAAGATTATATTTACATTGTACAAATTTATATCACTTATGGCTGGACCTGAAGACTAATGAAGAATATCACTGACCTTGACCTATTTTTAAAAGGTCAAATTCTATATGTTAAGTTTAAGATCTCCAAATTCATGTTCCCTATGCGATTAGAATTGACTTGAGAATTTTTGAAGATGACTGACCTTGATCTATATTTCCAAGATAAAATTACTTGATTGGATTATAAGCTTTTTAAAAGAGTATATTTAGAGCTAAGAATTCGGTCATGCTCTACCAGAACCTCCGGCCTTGGCAAAAGCTGAACTACAGTCAACCCTACTAGATCACATTTTTGTTATCTAGATCTAAAAATACACTGCTGGGTGTAGACAATAACTGATAGCCGAGGGGTATTGAAGCCCATGGGCTATTTTTTTTTCCTAATTTTAAATTATGCTTAACTTTAGGGTTAATAACTTTATTTGGTCAGTTTCATTATTTGTTAGTTTGGTCTGTTAATTTGTTTTCAAACATGTACATTCTATATCAATGTTTTTTCTTCATTTATTTTATTTTATATAGCCGCTAATTAAAGATGTAATCAGCCTCAAAATGGATGGATTTTGTAAACTCTCCCCTGTGCGTTTTTTCAGCAGGGAAGATTACCAAAGCACCATATGTATTATATTTGATGATAGTGGGATCGTCATATACAGCGAATGCAAGAATATCTTGTCAGAGAAATTTGTAACTCTGCCCGCTTCGACGGCTTTTCTGTCTCGCCATTGAGTGTGTGTTGTACGCGGAGAGGAAAATGACGTCACTGCGTGACGTATGAGTGACGTAGCGACGCTCACGAATCTGAATGCTGCACAGCTGCAGCCATGGAATAACGTCATGGCTCGTGCCTGCGGTTCGGTAATGTCGCATAGCATACGTTGGTAGAATGCACCACACGTGTATACGCTTGTTGACACGGCCGTGGAAAAATAAACGGCATGCCATGCTGTTTATTTTTAAAGATCAATTCCTTCTATTTTCTCGTGAATGGTAGAAACAAGTTTAGTTTTTTGTGGTCAAATGTGTCTCAGTTTGTACCTGTTGTAATATATGTCACTTTCGCTGAGTTTGAGAGACATCGATTCCAACCCAGATTTGAAGCTGATTACATCTTTAATATTTATGTGCTTCTGCTGGCAATCCCAAGAACCATTGTTTTTGTAATTATATTCTCCAATTTACATTGTTTGTTCAAAGAGGTGTCATATTCACATTCAGCAAGGTTTGGAGAACATTTTGGTATATGATATTGGCCATCAACTGTATTGCCTATTTAGTAATCAGATCACTTGTGATTCTATGAAAAAAGGTATAGTTGCATATGTCACCCCCTTAACCAAAAAGCAGTGATGGACCCCCCAATTTTTATACACCTGCCAAATAAGCAGACTTATTATTTGATTGCGATTTCCATTCATTTCAAGGTCAACGGTCAAGGTCACTGACCCAAAATCAGAAAATCATTAAAAGTCACATTTTTTGTGTCAGTAGATAGGGGAGACAGTATTTCATGTACAAAAATTTAGACCAAGCTCACTGTGGTCCCAAAATCAGGAAATTGTTAAAAATGACATTTTTTTGTGTCTGTAGATACATTAAGGGGAGACGATGTGTCATGGACCAAAATTTAGGTCATGGTCAAAGGTCACGGTGACCCCAAAATCAAGAAACCATTAAAAGTAGTTTGTTTTTTTGTGTTAGAGGATACATAAGGGGAGATACCTTGCGCGGGCATATACTGAAGCCAATTTTTGGCTCTTGTTGTTCTATAATTTGAAACTGTATCGAATTTGGAATATATACATGTACACCAAGTATGAAGAACATAAGAATTATTTTAAGGCATTCAAATAGCAATTGATGTAAACAATAATGGTAAAAATTATATGGGAGTATGAGTGAAAATTAGGGTAACATCCTAATCATTGCAATATGAAAATATTCTGAAGTCGTGTGGGACCCCCAAGTTTTATAAGATATTTGTAATCAATATTAAATTAAGAACATTTAAACAAAATGTGAAGAAAATGATATGATTTTAAGTCTACAGTGGGGAACCACCTCAATAACATATCAGGCTATGTCAAGCCTAACCTCACCAATATCCTGTATAACTGCCATTTTCTAGCTGTAGGAAGCAAATTTGCCTGTAAGGTCCATGTTATATAATCTAAAACTGTTTATCCCAAATTTGGAAGTTATTTGTACCAAACTGGAGAACTTGAATTTTCTTTATTTGAGCTAGAGCCATGCACCAGACCTAAAATACTGTTTGAGTGATTATGATGGGAGTTTGCAAAATACTCATTTCCAATGTATCACTTGGACCGAATTATTTATTTTGTCTAAAGATTTGAATTTTCTGGTTGCATTGCGGCTGTAGTAATTTCATCGGTATGTTGTTGATCTTTTGAATGTGAAAAATGGAGGTCTGTATAAATCATGATGAGATGTCTAGTGCACTTCTTGTATTAATTAACTGTCAGTTTTATATCTGAATGACTGATTTCTTTTGTCCACATTTTGGTCTTCTTTTCCCTAACAGATAATGAACTACCTCCATTTAGCTGGTATACCATATGGAGACATAAATATCGGGACCAAGGAACTACCTGACCTGAAGGTCATATTGAATGATGCTGCCTCTAAAGTGCTCTACATAATGGACAAGTGTGTTCAGCTGTTTGGCAAGTCCAGTGTGTTTTATTGATGGGACATTGGTGTTCATGCTGGTTGGTGTTCAGTGGTCCTGGTATTCCCAGGTACTTTATAAACTCGTTTAGGCATCTCCATTGCAGATAAACCACCAGGGATATTGGGGGACTGAATTAATGAGTTGTGCCATCTGTTGAAATGAAAAGTGATCATTTCATTGACATTCCATTGAATCCCCATATAGATGAATTTTGTTGATTTTCCAAATGAATTTCATTGATATTCCAGTGAATGAGAGACTTTCCACAATACAGGCATTTAGTTGAACCAGAAGTACCAGTTCTGGATATCGATTGTTAGCTGGGTCAGAAAGGTGATGTGAAGCGTCAACATTGGAAATCAGATCCATTCTTTGGCTAAATACGATTGTGCAAGCCCCCATTGATTTACGTTTGAGTTTCTATTGAATTTCATTGATATTTCAATGAATTTTATTGATATTCCAATGAATTTCATTAAAATTTCTCCTGTGGATTTCCTTGAGTCATAATGCAGTTTTATCCCCTGCAGAATTTCCCAATATCCGTTGCAGACCAGGGATCAAAATCTTTCTAAACTGCAAAATTAATGTGTATGGAACTCTGATGGGGGTCTGCTCACTCCTCCAGATCAATCTGATTACATTTGGTAGAACATAAGTGATCATCTTCAACATATGTTCATGAGGAAAAGTTTACAGTGCATGTATGTGTTGTTCAGTGCATTATGGTTGAAATATGATCATATACATGTATATAATTTGCTGCGAGTTTGTTAATTTGCATTGTGGGCTTTAGTAATCATGGAAAGTTGGCACTGATGGGCATTATTATGAGCATGTGCCATGGGTCATGTCTTTCCTATAAGACGAAGGAAATACAAGAGTGTTTCCAGTACATATGTAGTAATACCTCTAATAATTCAATCCCTCTATCAAAATTCAATCACCCCCGATGTTGAGGACAAAATTCAATTGGTGGTTCTAATAAATCTGATCACCCTCTGAAATCATTGAAATAACAAAGAAATTATGTATTATATGCATGATTTTGGACCATTTTGTCAACTACCTGTTGTAATAAATTTAGATCGTCTTCAGATTTTATGGTGGGAAATTTTACATCTTGTGATTGAATTATTAGAGGGATTAACATACTTCTAGGCAAGTAATAATGGAAGTATGGAAGTAATAATGGAAGTATGGAAGTAATAATGGAAGTATGGAAGTAATAATGGAAGTATGGAAAGGGAGATCTGCTGGTCTGCTAATTATCTAAACTTATATGTACATGTATACTCAACTTGGGCGCCAGAGAAGATCTGTGAGATGTCTGAAGAAGAGGCAAGCTTATGCCGCTGTTCTTATTCATGGCGCAGATCATTGTTAAGTCCATGCTGATTGGCTGTTTTGTTATCTGCTCAGACAGTAACCATATTTGAAAATGCTGGCCAGTGACATAAGCTTGTGGTCTACAGACATACCGGTATCGCATATCTTCCCGGATACCCGGGTTGACGTATACCATATAGACTGGTGATGAAGGACTTGAACTTGAGTGTTAGATGCTGTATGATTGTGTACTTCAGAGTGGCTGCATAAGAGGCAAATGTTATCAGTTATGAAAAGTTGGAATTCTATTCCATGATAAGGTCTCTAAATTCATTCATATCAGACCAGACTCAAAGCTGATTCCTAACAATATCATGGATACATTCACCTCTAATAGCCATGAAGCCTGATGATGTTTTATCCTTCTATCTGTCCCATGATGCATTGTGTATCCATGCCAACTGAATGACATTTTTCCATCTGCATAGTCCAAAGATGGTGGATTTATTCTTCACTTTATTCCCACAATGCAGTGCAGTGATGTCATCAGGTTTAAGATCTATTGTCTAAAGCTTTTCACAATTCCATGAAGGTTTAGCCTTCAAGAACTAACCGCTACAGAGAGTTAGAAGCTGGTCCGAATGATCTGAATCATTAGAGGTTTGACCATGGTTTTATTGTTACATACGGGTGGGGGTAGTAAAACTTGATCTGCCCCTGAACAGAACAAAACGGGTAATTCTAGGAAATTTGACAACACTAGTGTTACCATGAAAACAGAGGAAACAGAGAAGATCAAAATGTGACGGTAAAAACTACACTTTTGAATTGTTTTTCCACTTTTACCACTACTGTGAGTGGATTGATTGTGCATATCATTACAGTGTGCAGATGTAACATTGAGAAACAGCTATTTTGACTGTAATATGATAGTTATTAATTCAGAATTTTGTTAATTGTTTTGATGTTCAAGCAGCTATGGTGTGTGTGAATGTGTGTTTATTGATTGATATGTGTTACAGAATCTTTGACATATTATGGGAGAGGGAGGGGATTTGGCTTAAAGGTGAACTGAAAAGCTTTCCAATGTTCTGTTAAAATGTCATAAAACAATAACTTCTATAGTTGTTACAATTGTGTGTGGTAATAGTTCTGTGGGTTATTGTTTTATTTTGGGTATATAAGAAGTCAAAACTTATACCGAGAGCCAGAACTTTTAAAAACGTCATCGCTTGCCTCCCGTTGTTTTTGGAACGTCATGACCGTTATAGTAGTCCTCGTTCATTCATCCGACGTAGCATGACGTCACATTTGAATAAAACTTGAATGAAGGGGACCACTATAACGTCATAACGTTCTACAAACCAAGAGAGACAAGCGATGCAAGTTTTCAAGACGGATTTATAACAGGATAACTTAAATATTGTTATTAGTACAATTTTGCAAACTATATTTGCCCCAAAAACGTATAAAAGTTATGTCACATAAGGCAAGATGTATATAAGCAACAATTTAGATAAAATTAAAAGCTTTGCAGTTCACCTTTAATGTCACACTCAAGGTTGTTTCACTCATATGGTGACAGTCAGTTTGGATGATGGAGGAAGCCGGAGAGAACCACCGCCCTTCGGCAAGTAACTGACAAACTTTCACACATGGATTATGAGAGATAAGGGGCTCCATCTGCAATATGTTATTATGGTGGACAAATTTAATGTATGTTCGTTTTGGTTCACTTTCAATCCTGTTTTATGCACAAGCAAAAGTGTCGTGTATACAGAAGGTTGTGTGTAATTTGTGCTCCAACATGGTATTTGTATATATACGCAAATCAGATTACATATTTTTAGTGCCTTTATTCTTATGGTGTGCTAAATTATTTTAGGTTTCCATAGTACATGTTCTATAGATTGATTGTAGGTGTTATATTTATTGAACACAATCAAATTTACAGAATTCCACATTATGAATGTGTAACAGCTCTAATAATTCAGTCACAGAAAGTAGATAACTGGACAGTGTCTATGTAGATTCTCCTACATCATACCTGGACCGTGTCTATGTAGATTCTCCTACATCATACCTGGACCGTGTCTATGTAGATTCTCCTACATCATACCTGGACCGTGTCTATGTAGATTCTCCTACATCATACCTGGACCGTGTCTATGTAGATTCTCCTACATCATACCTGGATCGTGTCTATGTAGATTCTCCTACATTATAACTGGACTGTGTCTGTGTAGATTCTCCTACATTATAACTGGACTGTGTCTATGTAGATTCTCCTACATCATACCTGGACCATGTCTATGTAGATTCTCCTACATGTACATCATACCTGGATCGTGTCTATGTAGATTCTCCTACATCATACCTGGACCGTGTCATTATAACTGGACAGTATCTATGTAGATTCTCCTACATCATACCCGGACTGTATGTAGATTCTCTTACATTATAACTGGACAGTGTCTATGTAGATTCTCTTACATCATACCTGAACAGTATACAGATTCTCCTACATTTATAACTGGACTGTGTCTATGTCGATACTCCTACATCATACCTGGACTCTTATGTAGATTCTCTTACATTATAACTGGACTGAGTCTATGTAGATTCTCCTACATCAGACCTGAACAGTATACAGATTCTCCTACATTATAACTGGACTGTGTGTATGTAGATTCTCCTACATTATAACTGGACTGTGTCTGTGTAGATTCTCCTACATTATAACTGGACTGTGTCTGTGTAGATTCTCCTACATTATAACTGGACTGTGTCTATGTAGATTCTCCTACATTATAACTGGACTGTGTCTGTGTAGATTCTCCTACATTATAACTGGACTGTGTCTATGTAGATTCTCCCATATGTGGGAAGTGATCAAATTTATTAGACTGACTGATCACAATTTAGTAAATCAAAATCTGGGAGTGATTGAATGTTAATAGGGTGATTATTAGTGCCTTTACTCAATCTTTTATTTTACACAATCAATGATTGACACCTGTCAACACATGGTCAACATTGATATTGGTGATTGGCTAAATTCATCAAGAAAGCAACCAATAAGAATTATCTATGTTGTCTCTCTTTGGGTCTGATCTCTAGATTCTGAAATGCATGTAGGCATGGCCCACATTATTTACTTGAACTGAAAATCAAACCGGATCATTTCAATATTTATCATCTGTTATATATTGAGGATATTGTTTTATAGAACATATCAAATATGTTATGTTACTCTCTAAATCTCACTAAATCTGTTACATGGATCGATCAGTTTGATGAACACTGTTGTGAAATATACACAACATAGTATGTGTGGTCATATTGTACTTTATGCCTTATTATTGCACGGAAATTTCACTATTTTCGCGGTAAACCATTTTCTGTGAAAGATAGTTCCCATGAACTTGCTACTTACAGGGTTCCTAACCTTTGTGAAAGACAAAATTCAAGAATTTTTCCAGGTCCATACAAACATTTTTCAGGACCTTTAACTGAATTTTCCTGGACATTTTTTAACACCTTTTTACCATGTTTCATTCAGCAAATTCAACAATGCACATTCGAATGGAATGATCAAAAATCGAACACATAACGAACGACCTACGATTGTGAACTTGATAAGGCAAGTAATTTATTGTTGCAGATATTTTGGGGGGAGAGAGGATCGATAAAATTCAAGGACTTTTCCAGAACTCTTTACAAATATTGGCAGAATTCAAAGATTTCCAGGCCCTGGAATTTATTTTCCCAGAATTCAAGGAAATCAAGGAAATTCAGGACCCGTATGAACCCTGTACTTAGCTGCTTAGCTATTACATTGATATGTACATGTGTAGTTAACAGAGCTAATTTGTTCGGAGAACTTTGTTTATTCTTCCAGAGTGTGTCCTTGTTGCTGGTATTGTTAAAATCTATCTACCATATACTGCATTCCATATGATGTATCTTTTTCTTGGAATCAACCACTTATCAATATTTTCAAGTAGTATGATCAGTCGTATTTGAGAACCAGAACTAAAAAGTAGACCATTTTACATCTGGGGATCATACAAACACATCCTGTTTATACATGTTGATCAGCACAAGCTTTCATCATTGTTTAGAGCACATGTCATTGTGACCTGATATAATTCTTCCAAGATTACGATCCAAACTTTTTCACCTCATTGTCTCATCATTAACCCGCTGAATGGTTAACATACTTGTCGCTTGCCTAAATCCTGCTACCAGTTGTTTCATACTGACTTGGTTCATCTCAGACTGGGGGTTGATAGATCCAACTGTGAAAGTCACATCGGTTACGTTATGGTACAGGCTGAATCATGTCTATAGTGGAAGCTAACAGAACAATTCACGCATTATACATTTGCTTTTACTGATGAGGAACATGGTGAAAGATACATCCAGTGAAAATGCTTTGTAGGTATATCGCAAAAGATAATTCAGGCTCAGGCGTAACTTATCAATTATCGACCAGGCAGTCTTGTTTGACTCCGCCAGTAAGATTACTGGTGAAAGAAAAAGAACTCTATATATGGCATTTCATCTATCTGTTTGAGAGACTTGTTCCAGTAAACTGGGTTATGTACTGGTATCGTATAATATACACTTTCCAAAGAAAAGGTTACATATACTGGTGTATAAAGCTTTCCAAAGACAGACTGAACTTACAGGTCCTGATTGTGCTCACATTGTTTTGTTTAACTATTTGTTAATGGATGTATTACTTGTGTACATGTACACGTAGTTCTCTTTACATTTATAGATTGTTTATATTATACATTAGTTACATTATTCTATTTGGGGCCTTAAACAATGTTGTTTCATATTTTTATATATTGATGTATTGTGAAACCCTATATTATTACTTGAGTGGATAGCCTATGGGGAGAAGATGTGTCGCATACCAAAATGGAGATCAGTGGCCAAAGGTCACTGGCCTAAAAAACAGGAAATCACTGAACCGTTCGTGTCCGGTCTACATCTGTGACCATTTTCTATCCACAGTTGCAATTTTTTGTGAGTAGATCAAAGATCAAAGATCATTGTGGCCTA
The DNA here is from genome assembly GCA_036873755.1 of Hanleya hanleyi. Classification (NCBI taxonomy): domain Eukaryota; kingdom Metazoa; phylum Mollusca; class Polyplacophora; order Lepidopleurida; family Hanleyidae; genus Hanleya; species Hanleya hanleyi. Next base: position 19,444 of record JAVTVY010055989.1, on the reverse strand, counting down.
AAAATCAGGAAATTATTGAAAATTGCTGATTATTTTGTTAGTGGATTCAATAGGAGGAAAAAGATGTCGCATACAAAAAATTGGTTCAAGATCAAAGGTCATTGTGACCCCAATATCAGGAAATCATTAAAAATAACTCTTTTATTGTGTCAGTAGATACATTAAGGGGACATGATGTGTCATGTAAGAAAATGTAGGTCAAGGTCAAGGTGACCCCAAAATCATGAAAATGTTAAAATGTCTTGATTTTTTGTGTCCAGAGATAAGGGGAGACGATGTGTCGTGTACCAAAATTTAGGTCAATGTCTGACACTGTGATTCAACCCCCATGTCCGACTATATCTGGGACAGTTTTCTATCTACAGTTCCAACTTTTGGTGAGTGGATACCCTATGGGGAGGTGATGTATCGCGTGCCAAAATGGAGGTCGAGGTCAAAGGTTTAAAAATTGTGTGTGTAAGTCATCTATTCTTCCGATTCTACATGATCCATTACGTACCTGTTAAAAATGTCTAGTTTTTACTCTCTTACTGGTATGGATATTTTAAAGCATTCATGTTTGACCACCCCTGAAAATAAGCAACTATTTGTATATACCAGGTATGAATATCAAGTTTGTATACAATTGTATAATACATGGTCATGATTGTATATTTGAAGAGATAAGATTAGTATTTTATCCAACACATCACATAAATATGTACAATGTACAGGTGTTTCTCAAAATGCATGCATTTTTGCAGTTGCTGAATCCAAGATAGTGGATATCACTTTTGAGGTCTCTGGAAATGTTGTAAACCTATTTCAACTCTCTTTTTTGTGACCTGTATAGACTCGTACCTTAACTCCAGACTCATACCTTGACACCAGTCTTGGAAATCCAAGGACAAGCAATGAGTATAACCATCTTGTCATCACCGACTGGCTAATCTTTCTGGATAAAGTTACGTCACTGGTCCTGATCTCGGGGCAGGCAAGCAAGTGCATGCACAAAAGTTAATTTGTTAAAAACAAATAGCTGAATATCATCACTAAATCACTGCGCACAATGGCATTCTGGCCATCCTAAATCACCTGTCGATGTAAGTATATTGTCAGATTGTGGGTTTTTTTAAAAAAAAGTAGTCTGAAATCAGAGAGAATACAATCAAGATGGTAGTGTTGCTGGACGTCTGATGTCCGTGACTCTGAGGGCAAAGTATGAGTCTATGACATCAGGCCTACTGCATGTATGAATAAAGTTCAAACCTCAATCAATCGCATTTTTCCTATACACATGTAATTTCTGGATCAGTAAAGATATTAGTCCAGGATTATGTAACATCTCTTGGAATTTCTGCATTGTTTTGTGGCTTCTTGTGGAACATTTTGTAATAAATTTCACATATTTTATACCAATTTGTCTCAATTCTCCTGAACTTGATATTCAATAATAAATATTGTTAGACTGCATTGTCCAAATGCTATATAATATTATATTAAAATTGTATATTAATGGTAACTGGTTTACATCACACAGAATGGTCTCTGGTGCAGGTCAGACAATAATGTAATCCTGGGTTAGGGTTAGGTTTTCCCCATCCTGGTAAAGGTTCTCATAGTCCTGCAGGTCGATCCTCTCAGTTAGTAGTGTATCTGTATGTCCATGTCTTATATATGTCTTGCCAGTACTTTCAAAGTAGAAATACCATTGGGTTTCAGGCACTAGTCCACCACAATATGATGTGCAATATTTATTTCACTGTGGCAGGCCTTGAATTTAACCAAGGCTATTGCATTGGATGCCCTACCTACTGGTCTTGATGCTCATTGCTAATTTCCAAGTAATTTTATGCCAGCCAGGCCTTAGTGCCCTAATTCGACCAAATTGGCCTTGCCCCCAAATTCCAAGCCTGCTGTGGGAGTGAAGACGTTAAGAACATGAACCGTGCAAAGCACTGAGAAAACCTCAGCCTTGGCGGTATTAAAATAGGGCCCTTGCTGAAGAACCAATCCATGCCAACAAGCAATTGGTGACAAAATTGACAGTTTAACCTAATAGCGAATCAGATAATATAAGTCAATCTCACTAAATTTTTTATAAGATTTCTGTAACATGATCACATGCCTATCATCCTGTGTTTTGAGTTTGGTACTCTTGTATATCCTTGAGACATGGTGGTAATGACAGACATACATGTAGATAGACATATTATGGATGAATGTACATACGTACATCGATACTACCCCAAGTACATTTTTGGCTGTAGCCCATCACATGATGCATGTCTAGCACTGTTCAGCAAGCCTAGCCATTATCAGACATGGAATATGGTGGTAGCCTAATAAGCAGCCAGAGTTATAATGAGTACTTTATTTAGAGTGAATTTTTATAACTATACAGCAAGTGACATTAGCTCATTATTATACGAAAAGTGGTGTGAAAGACAAAATTCCAGGACTTTTCCAGGTCCATACAACCATTTTCCAGGACCTTAACTAAATTTTCCTTTACATTTTTCAACACCTTTTACCAGGTTTCATTCAGCAAATTCAACAATTTAGAATGAAATGAATATGTATTTCAACAACAATCACGTTTCATACAGATCGGACTGGATCGAAGAATAAATTCAGTTTGTTAGAAATGCCAGTAATTGTGGCAGATATTTTGAGGGGAGAGAGAACAATATCATTCAAGGATTTTTCCAGGACTCCTTACAAATATTGTCAGAATTCAAGGATTTCCAGCACCTGGAATTTATCCTTTCAGAATTCAAGGAAATCCAGAACCTGTACGAACCCCGAGTGTGGGACCCCCCAATTTTTATTATGAATTTTGAGTCTATAGTGAACTTGGCTTGGCGATATGGCTTAATCATGGACTTAAAATCATGTGGGACCCCATAAATTTTATTCGATATTTAGAATCTAGATCAGTCTGATTAAAATAAGACATCATAAGACCCTCAGTAGTGAGCGGAGCAGCATGATAGGACTTATTTTAATCAAACTGGAATCTCTATTAGATTGAGAAATTTTAACTTGAATATGAAGAAAATGACCTGGATTTCAACCTACACTGTGGTGTCACCTTAAGGTGGCTCCCTGGTTTAGATGCAAAGTCATGTCATTTTTCTCATATTTTTTGTATAGCTCAGGAAGTCCATCCTATATCAGAAAATGATATAGAAAATGGAGCATAACGTATTACTTTTTTCTAATTTTCAGCTTGTATAGCGTGTACCTGTGGCAAATTGGTACAATGTGATAACTATGTGAAACACCCAGTACTTGAGACATAATTGTTTTCAGAATATTCAAAAGTCATGTCAATTTTCTCATTTTTTTACTATGTATTTCTTGAAGTATGTAGTTTTATAATAACTCAAATATAAGGTAGGTCGCCATCCAAAAAGGGCATGAACAGGGATCCGAATCTATTTACTCCCACACTCTTTCTCGCCATTTTGCATGAAGTCGCAACAATGCAATGTCATGACGTCGACAAATGCCACGCCAACAAAGAGTTTGTCATTCGACGGCATGACGTCACAAGGGATGCTTAGTAAACGCAGCATGTCACAGTATCTCATTCTATCCATTCGTGCACAAGAGTACGATTACAAGGGAGGTAATTGCTATGCGCAAAACGCTGCGCAGAACAGCCATTTTTGTAACCAGGGAGCCACCTTAAAGGAATGTTCCACTCAATTCCTGTATGCTTCAGTCGTGAAGGTGTGTACTTATAAATAAAGTGTTCCGAATATTACTTGCCAGTGCCTGTCCTATTCATGAGCATCTGGAGCTATGATAGCACTCCATCTCCAGCCAACCGACTGCTACTACAGACTGTCCTAAGTGGGGACTCGAACACCCGATCCTCGTGCCGACAGCCAACCTCTTTAGCCCACTCGGCCACCGAATCACTCCACAAGAGACTGTTTTTAAAGCCTATTAATTCTTCGCATACGCTTCGCACATGCGCTTGTTTTACCTAGAAGAACTATGACGTCACCTGGTTTGTGTTTGATAGTTCCTGCTCTCCTCCCCTGCATACCGCTCTTCAGTGCCCGAGGGAGAAATGGGTATGCGGTAAATCCAGGAAGTGAAATGTCACCCGTTTTAGTACTGAATAAGTAACAGTCTGTTCTATCTCTCGCTTGACTGATATTGGTTTGCTCTCATACCTGGCATCTGAGCACCACCATTTTTCTGGTTAGGTTGACATAATTTGGTGCTCCGAGCACCAAATAATGTCACACTAACATCACATAGAATTCTAAATTATGTCAAAGATTAAGGCTTCCAATGTCATCATATTGAAAAGTAATATCAATTTTTATATGAGCATACTATCAATGTTGAGCATATGAACACATTCCTCTACTGTATTAGATTATGAATGGTATTAAATTTTAACAATGAACTACTCATTGTGGAAGTCGTGGTGGGCAAATCTGCAACTGCCGCTCTGATCTTTGATACGGCGTCATCAGTTATAGCAGCCTCGTTTTTGTGTAGGACCGGCTGTGGCAAATATGGCAGCGCTCGGGAATAAGACACAGAAATGAATGAAATAACTTTTCGGTCTTAACTGGCAAAGACATATTTGATACACTTTAATTTTAAGTAAAAACCTTCACAATGGAAACGTATTTGAATTGAGTGAAGCATTCCTTTAAGCAGTGTTGTGCCTCGTCAATACGCACTGGGTATTGTACTGACTGGGCTGATCAGTGTCCAAGATTATAGAAACTGAGGGCAATGACAGTCGCTACGCAAATGACTCGAGGCAGTGGCATATGGTAAAGTTAATAGTACCCAATGTGAATTAGAGACTGCTATATAAATTCTCTTACGGTAGCACATCGCACACACCTGGTCAGAGAAAGAGAAAACTAAAGGTACGGTCGATACGTGGTCATAATTGGCAAGTTTACCGCAAGCCTCTGAATACCTCTGTAAGAGGGTGCTCCTATAGATGAAAGGAAGGACAACTGGACCAACAAATATGGCCAAATCATCCAAGCCAAGTAGGGTTTTCCCTTCCAAGAACGATGGAATACAATACATGTAATTATTAATTCAATCATTTATTTGGCAGGTAGCAAGTAAACAGTGGTCGATAAATATACTATTTACACATACCAGCTTTAGAAATTCCAACATGTTATATGGAATCTATCGACAGCTTCTCACCTTTAAAACAAACTTACAGAGGTTTCACAATGACACATCTCCCTGAATGCACTAACACATTTTATCAATTCTGACATAGTTATGCAAACTTGATTTAATACCTTTTAAAGATGTTTTTATCTGTTTGGGTATGGTACAGTACTAGCAGAAGCAAATCAACCTTAGATTAGACTGCATTGGCCACTACCTTCCTGCTTATATTGTACAATGTGACATACAAATGTAGTTGACTGGAATACACAACACTGTTGCTTTCCTTTAGTGTGTGTTTCACTATCTGAATATCATATGGAGGCATTGAACAAGACAACTGGGTGTATTTGATTTGAATATAATGAAAAGCACTGACTAGATTTACATGTAAATAAAATGTATATCCATACATGTACACTTGTCCCATAATAATAATTGGTTACCTTGATTTTAATCATAATCTACATCCTGGATAGAGTACTAACTACATTAACTTATATGACCTATGGATTATCTCACGAGTGAGTTTGAAACCTAGCAAGCATGGAAAGTACTGATTAATGCCAACTATACAAATTATGTAATCACATTAGTGCCAAGCATAAAATCATCACATCTTGTCAGTCCTCACATCAAACAAAATTGAAAGAATTCTCAACAAAAAAGATTAGTCAATTTTCTATTGAAATAGATTTAGAAATGTTTATTGTCCCTGCATTTAGCATCTCTCTCAGTTGTCCAACTATGTTCAAACAATAGACATTCTTGTCTCCAGCCAAAACGGTGGAGGATTCAGATCACTGAACAATGTAAATACTTCAGAACAGTTCATCACGATTATGTTTCAGACAAGTTGAGCAAATTTGTTACATTTCTATAGATAATTAATTCTTTACATAGATTATCATGATTATTTATCAAAGCCCATCATAATATACAATGTACAGTGTATATCAATACTAATGCTAGTATAGAATGTGGATACTCTGCTCTAAATATATGTACATCTTAATTATTTTCCCATCTTCAAACTTAAATATTGTATGTAAAGAAATATGCAAATAATAATAGCAGCTTATGCTATTAAAGTTAATTAAATGTTTCTCTAATGAGGTTTTTTTCATATTGTCAGAGATGTGCTCGGCTAAATAAATTTCCAAAGAAATTACTGTGAGATATGCAGTTTATTTGATAGATCCACACATCTGACCGGTATTTACCAGGAGTTACAACAAACATGACAAAAGCATTCAATGGGTGTTTCAAGACATATGTGGTGGGGTATTTCTTTGTTTGCCGAAAATGACATTATAAAAAGGCACAGGTTGGGCAGAGGTCAAAGCATCGATGCAACAGTACTAGAGAAACATTTAAACAACATTTTATGGCCTCGGCAATATCCAGCCTTAAATCCAGTTCATTATTGAATACAGATGAAACTCACAGTTGTCTAACAATTCAAACAGGCCAACTGAACTGCTACCAGCTCAGTACTCAGTAAATGAATTCCGGGAATTCACGAAGAAAATCTGTTACATGTATCACTAACATGATTGAACTTTCAATAATATCTGTCATATCATGACATTTGGGTCCTATTTATTTTCACACCCGGAAACCCCATGGTGCCCCAGTTAGTTGCCTCTTAGACCAGCTGTCTGAGGAGCCGAGGCCCTTAAATTCCTACCATGATCTGGGGTGTGAAGAACAACACCCCAGGTCAATCCTCAGGAGCCCCACAGGCTGCTGTCCTGATAGAAATATTCTCAGCCCACAATATTGAAGTCCTGATAGTTAATATCCTATCAAACTTCCCAGGAGAGACAATCATATGATATGTACATGTACACCCAGCCCAACTCATCTCATACCACTTCACTGACATTACTGACCATTACATAACACTGTACTTGGGATACATAAAATGTAAGCAAGGGGCTGATCAACGGCAGAAATAACCATCTGTACATGTTTCTGCTGGATATAGGTGAATTATTGCATGACAGATACTTACATGCAATTCCTATTCTACCACACCCCATACCTTTTACCAAATAACATTATTACATATAAAGAAGGAAGCCCAGGTGGCATCTAATTTCAACAGATGCAACCTTACAACCAATTCAGTGTGGATTGTATGACGTCATAATTTTCTTGTGCCCAGTTGAACTCGCCCAGAGGGGTAATAGGATTGAAATGGATATCATTTGCCCATATCTTCCTGTGCATCCTGTTGCCCTACACCTTGAAGCCAATTAAAGTTGGAGAAGATTTTTCTTCGGTGGGCAAATATTCAAAGTTGTGGATGTCACTAAACCTTTAGGGATAGATATTGAACATTAATGGCATTTTAGCACGTCCCTATAGCTGCCATACTGTGGACTTGTCCATCCGTGTCCATTTCAGGCATGCGACTTGCAGGTGTTGCTTTATTTGGCAGGCCAAAGCATTTTTTGACAGGTTTTGGGCTAAGGGGTGTTACTCTAGTATTAAAGACACGAGAATATCTTCTTTTTTTCACAAAAAAAAACACATGTTCTGTTTGCAGTATAGTAGAATAGAAATAATTCCTTGTTTTCTGCAGTTAAACAACCAGAAAAGATCGCGATGCATAGGACGAGTCCATTTCTACATGTGCACTTCAAACTGCTCTTGGTTTATCAAAGCACCTGGTACTCCAATTTGAATTTAAATTCCAGCCAAAAATTGTCAAGCGTGCATTTTTGACTGGCTGACCTATTCAACATGTCACTTCTACCTCCATATTCAGGACTATGGCCGAGGTATGGGGGAGTAGGACGTCTTCTTACAGAGCTGGCATTCATGTGCTGGTTCTGATTGGTTCATAGAAGAAATGAACACATCAAATTCTGAAGAAATTTTTTGGGTTTAATAGACCTAAACCCTGATGATGTTACATCGCTCGTTCAATCATGTGATGAATTGTCCTACATGTAGATGTTATTGTCAAGGCACAGTATAAGTGCCCGCAAGGTGTAAGTCCTGCATGTTAACTGAGACAAGACTAAAGCTCACAGGACGTTTTTTCCGGCTTTACCTGTCCAGGGAATTTGTGTTGGCAATTAAATTGAATTCGTGTTACAGGAGAGAGGTGGGAGGGTAATTGAATAGCATTATTATAATCCCCGCCTGTCATTTATCATGGACACAGATTGCATCATGAGATAGAAGTGGGATAAAACATCATCAGTTTTCAGGCCTATGTATATATGTGTAGTCAGTGGCATAGCCAGGGGGTGATGGGTGCAAATTTCTAGCCGATTCAGTCTCCGATAGATGGAGATAATAATCCTGGTCTTCACGTTTCACGTATACATATTTCTTTATAAATTACTGAAAACGGCGCCAAAATCAATGGACATAAGTGAGCGTTTTCGGGACAGGCCCTCGTTTAATGATTTTCCATTCTCCTCTAAATTGACTCTTGATTCTTCATTGTTTTTACCAAACTAATGCATCTTTTACCATTCATCAAATCAAAATGTGGCCAAAAAGTTGTAACCTTTACATTTTACTTGTAAAAGTTAAGACGAATGTCTTCCCACTGCAAGAAGATACTGTGTGTCAGAGTATCTAGACAGGTATACTTGTCCAAAGATGCAATTCTCACCTGGAATAACGCACCAGATCTAACAAGGGTATATTTAATAGGATGTGGAGAATTACTGCTTTAGGACCTCCACTATAGAACACATTAGCAATACACACATCTTCACATGTGCAAAAATATTCAAGTAGGAGCACAACAGAAAACGATAAGAGTCTATACACAACGGTAACACAGCCTCTGCTTTCTATATCCCAAGCGAAAACCTGGACTGTCTAATGTCATCCCGATGTCATCCCTCGTTAGATGGCAGGTTCAGGTTGCATGTGGTGGTTATCACGTCTACTAGATCAGGCTATCAACAACCAGAATATGAAGAGAATAGCCACCCAGAGAAATAATTTAGATAGGAACTGTTCTTCTATGTGTTGTGGTGATCCTGCAGTAGCTGCTGACAGAAAATATAACATGGATATTAGGCTGCATTCATATATTTGAAGATTGAGACTCTGTGAAATCATTTATTTTAATGCATCCTTTATTGGGAACTGTCAAAATATTTGAAAGAAACATGTACTGGTAACTGTCTGTAATGGTACTGGATGTGAGCATTAAGAGGATTTGTTATTTCATGATTTTGTCGAGAAGTTAAAATAAAAACACAATGCTGCAAAACAGTAACCGGCAATAAAATGAAGCTTTTAAAGATGTAATCAGCCTCAAAATCAATGGATTTTGTAAACTCTCCCTTGTGTGTTTTTCAGCAGCGAAGTGTGCTATTAGCATCATAGGTATTATACTTGATGGTAATGGGATGACCATATACAACGAATGCAACATTATCTTGTCAGAGAAATTTAAAACTTTGCCTGCTTCGATGGGTTTTCTGTTTTGCCATTGAATATGTCTTGTATTGCGTTACGTTTCAGTGATGTAGCGACATTCGCAAATCTGAATGCTGAACAGCCTCGGTCTTGAGATATTGTCATGGCTCGTGTCCAAGGTTCGGGCAGAGCATACATACATGTAGGAAGAATGCACCACACATGTTTATGCTTGTTAACACAGCCATAAAAAATAAACGGCATGCCATGCTCAATTTTGTTGTGGTCTGATGTGTTTTATTTTTTACCTGTCATAACATATGTAACTTTCGCGGGTTTGAGTCGAGTCTAGATTTGAGGCTGATTACATCTTTAACATCTTTAAAACATCCAAAAGACTAATATTATATCTTACGTGGAGGTGGCCTTCCATCATTAAAATTAAAAGTTGATGCAAAAATCCCAAATGGGAATGCTCCTATTCCAAATGACATCTGTATTCCTCCATCTCCAAAACCAAAGCCTGGGAAACCCTGTAACAATAAACATCTTAATTTATAGTCACATATATGTAGAAATAGCAAACATTATCATCAGTACACAAATTTCACAACATAATAGATGATGGGTTGTTGTCAATTCTCATTGAGTGTCTTTCATGCAATTTGAAAAATCTGAACAGAATCAAGTTTTGAAAGGAATGCGATTCAGAATATAAATCACAAGAACCTATAAAATTATCATGTCTAATTTATTTGAGTTTCTGAAAAATCAAGTTCAATCAGTCTCGTCTATGATAGGTCAATAACCCTACTCTTAATTTTAACATTATCGGCAAAAATTAGTTTCAAAATATGGATTACTTAAAATGAGATCATGTAGATGAAGGAACATGCTTCTAATCAAAATTTATACTAATTCAAACAGATTCTTGCAATTCAACAATACAGGAATTCAAAGCTATTTTTATACAATTCAGTAAAAACTTGATGGGAATCTACAATAGGTATCTGTTGGATTCTCCTGAATTAAACAAGTTTGAGAAAACACGAATCAGAATCCAGGATCTCTGTGGAGAAGCAAGCCCTCACCTGTATAGAACATACCACAGGACGTAATATCATTTAGTTTCTATGGCCGAAGGTGATACCCTCTGTATCTAGCCAATGCTCAATCATAACTGTTTGTGCAATGATGGAATCAGAAGTGATACAATCATGTAATCGTTAAGGAAGGACGTGTTTGCAGACTTCTGACTGGGAACTTACCCCTTGTGACTCCGGTTCTGATCTTTGACCGGGGGGTCTCGGCGGCAATTTTTCTCTGTAATTATCAGATGAATGCACAAGTGTAACCAATAAAGAAGCAGTTCAACTTCATGCATCTGAAGAAAATAACTCAAAACTAGACTCTCACAGTTAGCATATGCGTGAATCAATTAACATTGAATATAACATCTGATTTAAGCTTGTACGAGCCTTCCAAGATGCACAATGTGCAGTTACATGTATGTTACCCAATCTGTAACCATCGAGGTCATCTATATGCCGTAAGACTGAACCTGGGATTGTGTGTATCCATTTTCAGCCTACTTTCGGCAGCTATATGAGGGAATTCTCCGAAATTAACACCATGTGATGTTGTCAGCCAATCAGCTAAACTCTACCAACTTATCCCCAATGTAACCCGTCATTTTCGAGTCATGTGCTGTTCTACTTGTTCAAAATTATAGATCTACAACACCTCTTGAATATCTGTATCTTTTGTAAGCTCAGACAATATATGTTTCAGAAGTAGTACAGAAAGACTGCAATTTATCAGATTTCTTGAGTCTGTTCTCCGCCGGATGAAGACCGAACAGTATACGGTAAAATATCGGATGATGACACACGATTCGCAAGCCATCTTTGGATGGCGAAGTGTACGCAAATGGTATGTTACCATCTGCATGAACAGGTTAGAGAGATCCTGTTCTCTAAAATGGAGGTAAAAAAGGTCATTTTTGCTCAATAACTTTTGATTCCTTCTTAACCTATGCTCCAAAACTTCAGGCACATTAATCATGTCCTATAATGAATTTGCCATTTGAAGAACAAGTCAATGTTGTTCCAATAGTATGACAGATATTTGACCTATTATTATGCAAATTAGAAAGATGGAAATTCAGTTTTTTTACTACCATTTGATGGGGATATATATGTCTGTGTGTGCTTCAAGAGAATTTTGCTGAATTCATTATGTCACTGTATGTTAACTGATTTATTGAGCAAAAACAGACTTTTTTACCTCAGTTTTAGAAAGCGAGATCACCTTAACCTGATGAACCCAGTCGATCTTGATTGAGATTTGCCTGGGCCTATCCCAGTATTTCAGTGTTGTAGGTGGTATTGGCATCTGCCTGGGGTTGTTTTGAATCCAGATGTTGATATTCGAGTAATCATATTAATCCAGGCACTTCTTGTTTTCACACTGGGCACAAAATATCACCGCTGTTCTTCAGCGACATAGATGTTTCAGTTGTCCACTGGTTTGAATTGTCTGTTTGGAAGTGTGACTATAAGAAATTTAAATTTATCCCAAGGAAGGGTGAGTGAGTGAGTGAATAGGGTTTAACCAAAAGGAAGACAGGAATGGTCACAGATAATTAGGTGAATCATGGGTATCGACCTTTGTAGGTTTGATGCCATGTACATGCTCAACACCTCACTCATTCATGAAACCCCGTGTAACTTATTGGGAATGAGGGCCAGGAGCTGGTCTTCCTTTCGTCACCCAATAACAGGGTGATTATATGTACACCTGTACTGATTTGACTGGGCGACTCCAGATACTCTACTGTTTGACTTATAAATGCAGCTTTACCTAGGATCCTGTTGATCTGCACTCCCTCTGCCGTATATTGGAACAACTTTATCTTTACTGATGCCTGCCTTGCACACGGGACATACTTGTCTGTTAGGTCGAGTCTCCAACCACTGATGTAAACAAGGCCAACTGAAAAATCAAGAATTGGTAATTAAAATTACAATATGTTGTAATTCTACAGGTGATTCTCCCAGATAAGTCTCGCTAAAAGAGAGCGGAGAACAATAGATCATCTGTTCTATCTGCTGTCAATGACCCGCGCAACTGGGGTACGGATTCCTATGTTACACAGGCAATTTTTCACAGACATGTACTGAGCTGTACACTACTGAACGGTACTGCACGGAAAGGCCCACCATACATGTAAGAACTGAGCTGTAACCGAACAGTTCCTGTATGGTAACCACAGGTCAGAACTGAACTGAGCAGTACATGTCAGTTAGCAACAGCCTGGTTCCAAGAGGTAACTGAGCAGTACTGCGCAGTAACAGGTTGGCTACTGTTCAATTACCATGTAGTACAGTTCAGTCATGTTCCATGTGGTACTGTACAGTATCCAATCAGTACTGACCAATTACTGAGTGGTACTGTGTGGATACTGGTCTGTACTGAATGGTACTGTACCGAGGTGTACCGTTCCGGGCCCTTCCTTGCGGTTACCATTCAGTTACCACATGGTACCAACATGTGGAGATTTGGCCATGTATAACATTGTCTGGTGCCCGTTTTTCTTCATCAATTGATTTCTGTACGTCAAAAATTTCTGAAACTTCAGTATGTTTGGTGAAATAGGCATCCTCCGATAATATCTGAAAATTGGCCACCGGGAATACATTTGTTATTTATGGCAATTTATCTGTATTTCCTGATGTTAGTCTGAATGGGAACCGTACCCCAGGTACGGGCAGGAACAGCCAGCTGTGCTGCGACAATTTCTCCCGATCATCAGAATATAGGCCTGCAAATTATGCAGTCATTTTCAATGGTTGACTAGCACTATAAATGAAGTTAATCCTCAGACAAAATTAATAACATGGCCTTGAGTATTGGCATGTGCCTAACATATGTACAGAACGTCCACCTCTATTGTTTTTACATTAATACCATCATACGCCAATATGCACCAAACTTACTTTGCACGGGCATATGGTCACATGATGGTCATGGAACAGAAGGCTCCTATCAAAACTTCAAGTCTGACTGACCTATACATTTTCGGGATCACTAAGTTAAACTGCCAATTCACCAGTTGTTTTTTCGTCTATTTAATATCCCTAATGCTCAGAGCAGTTCTCAGTACTCTGCACGGTTCATGTTAACTGGTCTACATAAGAATCAAATCATTTTACTATTCCAAGAAAAGACCATTATGTTTACTTTTATGATATTTTTGAAAACTTCAGGTTGAAAATAGTCAAGTTATCATCGATTAAAAATATTTCCTAGTATGAAGTATGACCTGGTCAACCAACTGCAAATCAAGCATGGAACCATGCATCAACGCACCTGCCGCTGCTATCGGAGCAGATGGTATTGTCGAACAATTAAATTGAATTATAGTGGTATGTTCTGCAAGACAACCTGGACCATTGCAAGATATCAAGTTTTTTGACATTACAGTCTGATTCGGCCCACCACTATTTTTTTAGAAACTACAAGTTCAGTCATATTATCTTATGAATAAAGCGGCTGTATTTTCCAAAAGAAACAAAATAATAATACCAACTGGGCATGAAACTCCCTGCAGAACTAGAGCCAATAACATTTTATGTAGTTGTTGATATTTAGTCCAATTTCGTGACTTTTTGTAGACACTCGGGTAGGGGTACCACACTGGATGAATTAATTGAAAAATAACACACAAAAGAAATAGCACAAATGGCTTAAAAGTTCTGCTTCTTTTGGATCAACAGATGAAGAACAAAGAGCCCAAGGGGCTTCAATATATGCCCGTACATCTGAAATTACAATGGTCCAAATTTCAAGGTTGTTTAATGGCCTTGGTTCCAATTGGTAACTAGCAATCTAGAGAAAGGTTTAAGATTTTGTGCTTACATGAACGTAACATTTATGACACCTTATATTGAATGATATACTAAAAGGGGCTTAACTCTTTGCAACTAGGTGACCTTGAAACAAGAGCTGAGAGCTCACATATCCCACAATGAAATCGACAATAGTCAAACACAAGAAAATATTAATTTTCCTTTAAATAGATTCCCCTCAGGTGAGAAAATTTTGAAGGATAAAAAATGTGAAAAAAAGTGATGAACCTTTGTTCTTGAGTTAATAAAAAGATATGAAGTTCAGAAAGAACCCCTCTCCCAGTTAAAATAGCAAATGCATGGTTTTTATTTCACAACAGTTTAACTGAATGTAGCTGTTTCATACATTTATCAAACAGGGGAGACAACTCCACAGGACAAATGCCATATATATGTAGGGGAGACAACTCTGAATAGTCCAACCTAACAATAGTCAGCTAAACTGGATTCAGTTTCGGGGGACTGTGACCTTGACCTTCGGCCTCGAAATGAATAAGGTACCCTTTTGCCTTTCGAGTAAGGTACTAATGTTTGGTCAACAATCCATACCATGGAACTGGGGATATCGCAAGAACAATATGTTAATAGATGGATAGATGGACAGAACTCAACATCGGATTATACGACCTTGTCTACGATGGGCATATAAAATGTGACTTTTAATGATTTCCTGATTTTGGGGTGACCTTGACCTTTGACCTTGACCTAAATTTTGGTACACGATCCATCGTCTCCCCTTAATGTAGCTCCAGACACAAAATCATGATTTTTAAGAATTTCAGAATTTGGAGTCAGTGACCTTTGACCTTGACCTAATGTTTGGTATGCAACACATATTTCCCCTCCACTGAACCCACTCACAAAAAATTACTAATTTTCAATAATTTCCTGATTTTTATGCCACACTGACCTTTGACCTCTGACCTACATTTCGTATGTGACACATCGTCCCCCCCCTAAACCCCCAGGATATCCACTCACCAACAATTGGAACTGTGGATAGAAAACTGTTCCAGATATAGACCGGACATGGGGGACATCCGGATGGGCGGGCGTATAAAAAGTAAATGGCTGGTTTGGTGAGTTGAAATGTCTTAGCATTTAGCGAATGGTTGCTAAGGTAGACCACTACAGCAGCTCTAACTCCGGCCCTCCAATCTATCAGCAAGGAATGCAGAAAATTGGACTGAAAACCAGACTGGTGAGACTTGATCTGATTACAGACTAAATTTAATTGAACCGTGTGCAGTAAAATGACATGCAGCTACACCTGGTAGGGAATTTTTTTATGTGTGGTATGGGGAAACATGAGAAAGACACCCAACTGAATCGACAAGTGTGATTATAGGTTAAAACCGCCGGTCATGTGTCAAATCACAGTCAATGGTAGGTTTTTCGGTGCTTTCGTTATCAAGCGTGGGCGTGTGTCTGACCAGACGACAGTGACCACAGCCGAAAATGAACGATTTTGAGCATATCGATGACAGGTATGGTTACTGGTGTCCAGTCATTTTTTGAAGGAGAGATATCGTACTATATTGTCACCAAATGTAGGGTTATTACTATTTCAAGTTAACAAAAATTTTAAACATTTTTGCGGCGAGAGGTGTTTTTAGGTGTTGGTGGACAGTCCATGGTAGGTATTAGCATCGAATTATAGTGTGAGGAAATGAGCACAAATGAACACGTGGGAACTTACTACCTGCCTCATGTATCACTGACTCATTCATCTCTCGATTCCTTCCACTTGTGTGTGTTTAAGAGGAGTATGAACCATTAATAGTTTATTCTCTGTCTGTCTGATATTACGACAGTCCATTGTATCATCATCGGACCGATCGACAGTCCATGGTAGGTCAACATGCACTTGTGAATGATGCACAGAGAGCACATCGTCTGATCCAATGATTCGCCAAATGGACTGTTGCCAAGACAAATGGTAGCTACCATGGACTGTCGACATATCTGATATATAATCATATGTTGCCTCATTATAACATTGCAGCTGTTATGCGGCTTCAATGTGAAGTGATCCAACCTACAGTTCATGGTCGCATGACAAATGGACTGGTGCATTCACCTATAATCATACTTGTCGATTCAGTAGGGTGACAGAGAGAGAGAGAATTAAGGTTTAACATCACATTCAGAAATATTTCACCTATATAGCGAAGGCCATGAACATCCTTGCTGGAAATGGTGTGGCCTCTCCCATCAAACACCAGCTTAACACGATGAGCTCTGGAAATGCCCGGTGAAAAAGGTGATGGATAATCAGAAGGAGAAAATGTTTTGTTTACCTCATTATTGAGTCAATCGAAGTGTGTGCTTTACCTGTTTGCTTTTATTATGTCCAACAGTTGGCGTACTATCTTGAATAATTGAGCTGCAATTTGGGATACCTTGTCCGCTAGATCCCGCTATAGATATTTCTTGTTAATCTTTGAAATGACAAAGACCAGCTGGTAGGCAAACAGTTGACCAATTCCCAGTTCCCCATTTGATGCTACATGGGCTGCCCTATGATGGTTTCATGCTGGCATTACACAAGGGGTACAGACGAGTCGCCAGTTTCGACCCACCAGAGTGAAATTTGCATCTGTTTCAGAAGGAAATGGTTTGATTGGCATATATATTCATTATCTTGATCGCCGTACAATTGTCCATAGCCTTTATTAACAAACTAACTTAGCTGGGGATAAACTGAACTGCTAGGAAAATAAAATTACATTTCTTAATGAGAGGTGTCAGTTCCAACCCACTGTCGCCAGTTCCGATCCAGCCTCGATTTGACATTGACCTTTGACCCAGATATAAACAAATGTAATCGTCAACATAATAATTTTCCCGTCAAAATAGAGTCCTAGCTGGATATTTCGTTTTGAATGTCTTCATCTGACAAGTGAACATCTGACGTTAAAGAATGCGGGTTGGGGGTGAGTGAGTGAGTGAGTGAGTAGGATTTAACGGCGTTTTCAACAATTTTTCAGCCATATCACGACGGTGCCTGGATACGAGAGCACCCTCAGTTCCTTTTACCCTGACACTGATAAGCCCAGCTGTGAGCGGGGATATTTTCATATCCTGAAAGTGAAAGTCCTTGGTGGGATCGAACCCATGCCAGACCAGCAGCCGGGATTACGAGCATGCGCTCTTTCACCATGGCCACACTCCCGCCCCGGGGTTGGGGGTGATAGTCATATGGTCGAGCTGATCATATTGGCAAAATATATTGGACACTGAAATAACTCCGATGGCTAATAAGCGTATACTCACTCGAAAATGATGATAAATCAACGGTACTTTTACTTATTTTACCTCTGAATAGCAGATTGAAGAGAAGAAATGCTAATCAGCAGTCGAGTTACGATTTTACGTAGTGAGCGCTGCGTTCGTATGACATTTTCAGGCCATGATACGACCCAGATTGGCCAGATTGGTGGTTCAGAACTGGGTCCGTCAGTTGATGTCAACAATGGAGCAGGTAGCCTTTATAGAGAGCACCCTACTGGGGTCGCTGGTTCGAATCCCGCACGGGACTCGACCAAATTTTCAGCACTAGAATTTGTGCTATTCTAAGATAGTGTTATCCCAAAATAACGAAAATACTGTTATACGATCACTTTCTAAATGATAAAAAAATATATCTATTCAGCTTTGGGAGCTGTGTCATTACGATCATCAGAGGGGTACTGTATGTTCGCTTTCAAGACTACCGGTCTGCTACCTCCTATTTTGTGGGAGGCCCGTTGGCCGAGTGGTTTAGATCGCCGACATACAGTGCTGGCGATTAGGTGCCTGACTCTGGGGTCGCTGGTTCGAATCCCGCACGGGACTCGACCAAATTTTCAGCACTAGAATTTGTGCTATTCTAAGATAGTGTTATCCCAAAATAACGAAAATACTGTTATACGATCACTTTCTAAATGATAAAAAAATATATCTATTCAGCTCTGGGAGCTGTGTCATTACGATCATCAGAGCAGGACCGGAAATAGTTTTTTCATACCTGCCTGACAAAAGGACAGGCACCAATCATTTGGTACCGGTCAATTTAAATGGTGTACCTGTCATAAGTTAATAAGCAAAACTGAACTACAAAATGTAACAACAATAGTAATAAATTGTCAACTTTTGTTAAAAGTTAAAAACTAGCTTTAAATGGTATCAATTCATCTTGAGAAATATTATACACTCTCCTTGTTGAATGTTCAAATGGTTACTCAGAATTCCCAAGTAGGCATATGGTGTTAAATCATTGGAAAAAGAAAAATAAATGTTATAGTTGGCTGGCATACACGATCAGTCCACTTCCGAATTATTTGCAGATCCGCAATTTTGATTGTTCACACTATTAACCTGCTGTTGTTGTTAGTCAACGATGTTTTAGTGGAGCAAACTGTGCTCTCTAAGAGTTTCCAAAACATTTTGCCTAGTTGTCTAAGTGTTGAAATCAATTGATAGGAGTTAATTTTGGACTGCAACAGGTTCTTCAGATTGAGAATCGTATTTTTCACAAATTGTGCATCAAAACGTTTGACGTCATGAAGACTTGTGCTCAAGAAAATGTCAAAGAAAACGTCGCCACGTTCGCCTTTCAACAGAAACTGTCAAGTTTGAGAGAAAATAAAATCATGTTAGTATTATTCTCTAAATTCAGCTGAGAGGTTTCTTCACAAGAAACTAGTTATAAAAATGAATTTCAGAGAAACTGGTGTCTGACAAAATGACCGACTCGAAAACAATTGTGCCTGTCAACACACTGTTTCGTGTTGGACAATGTCCGTGACCGGCCCCTTATTTCCAGGCTTGCAGAGGGGTACTGTATGTTCGCTTTCAAGACTACCACTCTGCTACCTCCTATTTTTGTGGGAGGCCCGTTGGCCGAGTGGTTTAGATCGCCGACATACAGTGCTGGCGATTAGGTGCCTGACTCTGGGGTCGCTGGTTCGAATCCCGCAGGGACTCGACCAAATTTTCAGCAC
>JAVTVY010055988.1:0-30720 GCA_036873755.1 Hanleya hanleyi | reverse complement strand
CTCCTAGTTTTCCCTTAATTACATCGCAGCTAATGCATTGAACCATGTGTATTATCTATGTATCGACATGTACCGATTCAGGCAATTAATTGATTACACATTTCACATTTGCTTCAGTTGAAATATTCGAGTTTAATCGAAGCAGTTTTAAGAATACTGTCTTTGTTGCTAATACCTTCTACGTTTTTCGCCAAAATGTTTGAAAAATGGACATACCCATTCTGGACATTTCAATCCCTACAACAGTCTCTCAGATCTTCTAATTCAGGATCACAACGTATTTTATTGACTTTCAAATTTGCGTAATCGGAATAATTACCTAAACCAGGGTCATTGTAGTTCAAACATATCTCCAAACGAGTAAAACAATTAGAGATATGAGAGACAGTTGTATTCTTTGGTATGTGTAAATCACGTTGTCTAAATTCCAAGAGATCTGGATGGATAGCTTAGAAGTTATTGGAAAGCAAAAGTACAGCAACGGTGAAAATTTCAAAGCCGTAAAACGAGGGAATCGCAACATGTATTCCTGAAAGGCGATTATTAAGAATTAGTGAGCTATAATTATTCATATTATATTTATTTACAAGGCAAACACATGTGACAAATCTTTACTTACTTTACTTTATTTCCATACATGAATACATATAGAAACATAAGAAAAAAATATATATACATATGTCAATGGTTGTTAAAAACAATGCCATGTACAAACAAGATTATCACAATCTCCAGGCAAACATGCACATACGTACTTCATACAGCTCTAACAATACAGAATAGTTAGTTGGGATAGGCTTAGCCTGTATCCAAGATATGGGGTCGGCTAAAGTGACAAACAAATGAATGCTGCCCTAAAGTCCACTATATTGGGCCACCACTACCTCGAACATAAATTCGGGTCCAACTCCGCACATCCATCTGGACACATTGCCAAGAAGAGTGATGTGTGGAGTCGCACCCCAATCGACGAGGGTGCAATAGTTTAATATTCATGCTCAAGTCTGTGTGGCAGGGGTGCCGGCTAGCTGCGATGTTCTCTGTTGTAACATTTCGTAAATAAACTGTGCAATTTTGGGGGACAGATGGTTAGGTGGGTTGATCAAAAAATAGAATTTTTCTTGATCTGTTAGATGTCTGAAGAACTGACAAGTGTTGTCGATTAACTTGTATAATATATCTCGCAGTTTTTTACCGCTAGGACACTGACAAAGGAAGTGGTATTCATCTTCCACAGTTTTATTTAATATACCATCACAATCACAGCCGAAAGAAAAGTTAAGATACACAATTTTCGTTTTGTCATGACATTTACCAAGCAGTTTATCGTGCAGTGTTGGCCTGTATAGTTAACGATCACGATCTCCCATAGCGGGATGTGATAATCCGATTTCAGTCTAGTACGCGTTGAATTTCTTTTTGGAAAGTGAAGTTTTTACTACAAAATATCTCATTTAGGAGAACACTTTACCCCAGAAATTGTTTCGGTATATGAAAGGGAGTGTGTGGGGGGTTGGGGGGGGGGGGTTGGACTATATCAAGATTCAATATAAAAACAATCTACAAAAAATTTCATTTAGGAGAACACTTTACCCCTAATTTGTTTCGGTATATGAAGGGAGTAGGGGAGAGTATTGGACTTTTTAAAGATACAATATAAAACAATCATATTTTTTCACCCGAGATCTAGCTTCACATATAATGTATCCTAGCTTAAGCCCAGGCCAAATAATCAAATCTAAGGCGTGGTTATTGCTAGCGTATACGTAAAAGAGGCTGTAGTGTACACTGACATTAACTTGATTTCTATTAACATCGAAGATCTGAGCAAAATGACTCGAAATTCAAAGAATCGGTATGAGTTTTGCAGTGGTCTGAATACATACTAATGGTTGTCCATTGAAATCCGATCTCACATTTTTTCTATTAAACAATATATATTATTATTATAGTCAATGGATTGATTCAGGTCTAATTCTTGGAACTTCGAATAAAATTATTTTCATCAGTTGTCATCATAAACATTCACACAGATTTAGAGGATATGGGTGCAACCTTAGTATATGTCATCCATCGTTTTCGACCACAGCCCATGATGCGATATCGCCCTTGAAAAGTGGGAAAGAGGCTGATGAACACAAGTGAGAAATAACAGGCCATTGTGGTTAGACAAATGTCGGTGTACTGACAAGACGTAAGAATCACAGCTGACATAATTGTAATGGGATTGACGGTAATACTGTATTTAATATGGTTAATTTCGGCGTAAATATCCGGATACTCATGATTCTCGTCGCCCTGAGTGTAAGCAACAGCAACGTCGTCAAAGTCCGATTTTTTTCGCAATACATATATATATATATTTGGGTCATGGTCTGCAATAAAATTTGAAAAAAAATGCAAGATGATACTGTTAAGATAATTTCGACCTATTTTTGGACTAAAAAGTTTTTCGATTATATAATTTCTCGATTTTCTTTTGTCGTGGGAAACTAATCAATATGATGGAGAATCATAAATCCCACCTTGCCCGCCATTTTGAATTTAGTCATGACCCTCTGTACCTGCTGTTATTGCGGTTGTTGGCTAAGTTGGTTCAGCTCGCAGTCCAAGCCGTCGACTTTCTTCACTTTACTTTCAACAATCAAGCAGAAGGTGGTCAGTGTTTCTACCTCTGCACAACGCGGACAGTCTTGGCTGTGGAGCTTCAGACCTATCTTTTGCAGGTGAGAATTAATCAGCTACGGATTGTTATGCTGTGATCTACGGCCGGTGAGATGGTTAAGCGTGTCCTGGTTATTAGTGCCCTCATATCCTTTTCTATTGCAACTAAGGACGGACACTTATCTCCAATGTGGAGAAATATGTCCTAGGTGAGTTAAAAGATAGGAGCTGGACACTCGTAGCCACCAGACATTCTTAGCCTCCACACCGGTACAAATCTGTTCTTAACTTGGCTTACCAAAATGCAAACCCGTCAGTGAGAGCAGCAATCAATGTCTGAATCTGTAAGGTTCCTTTGTCTTCTCAGTCTGCTTGTCCTTGGTGTTCTTTCAGGCCATTCTGTAGCTCTGTATGGCCGGCCTCAGGTAGGGAGGAACAGTAGGGCGATATCGGTATTCTTCCCCCAGTCATTGAGGTAGGTCTTTCCCTCTGATACGTCTGCATGCTGATCCTGTTGTATCTATAACATTTTTGGTGGGTTCGGCAATGCTACAAACCGCCGTTCAAATATATCCAACATTACCCAGCTATTTAAACCCCATCAACGGAGACATCGCAGCCATGATTGGCGAAAGTTTAATAGTTCGATGATCTACGATCACATCACTTTAAATCACTTAGTGGGTTTAACTAACACACCCAATAGTATACATAGCTTACGTACAGTTCTGTATGCGTTACCTCTTGGAGCTTTAGATCATATAGCCAGAGATATACAACAATCTGCGTCTTCAGGAAATATAAAAGGAAAAATCAGTAAAATATGTCAAGATATAGCGTATTTTCGGTTGTATCGTCCAGTGAACATAATCGAAACATCTCAAGATCGGCTTTTCTTGAAACTCAACTACTTAGATAAAGGACTGGACATTATTAATTTACCTCGAATCCTGAATGATCCAGAAGTACGCTGTACCTAACTATTTTAAGTTCACAGAACCTCCTTGCATTTCATATAAGTATACTAAATCTATAGTCACCAAAATATTCAATTACTCCAATGCTGTCAAGGAGTTTGACTGGAACTTATACACGTCAGGAGGCTATAGTTGTGATTGTGAATCGTCGAACTTTATCTATACACAATGCAAACATGTTGTGACTGGTGACTTTGATGTGGTGAGTGATACGGATCTGAAATTACTTCTGATGAAAGAACCTAAATATAGAGAGCCGAGAAGAATAAATCTGAAGGCCGACCAGAAGATAGTCCTGTCTGCATTGTACAGTAAGTTATTGATTGATCTAAGCGAGAAAATGTTGAACCTACAGTACTCGCTGATTGGCTGGACCTCACCAAATGCAAGGTCGTTGAAACAATCCGCCATATTGACAGAAGTACTCTTCCCCAAGCAAAACAAGTACTGAGAAACCTCAATTCGCAACAAGTTCTAGCAAATCTCCAGAGTAAATTCGTCATATACCCAGCAGACAAACCTCCAAATAATATAATATTCATATGCAAATATTACTATTACCAGGTGTTGGTTATAGAATTGACTGTAGACATATCATCATCAAATACGTCTACTTACTCCCAAACTGCATTTACTCTGGAAGATTTATTTAACAATCACAAAACGTTTCTCAGGGAAAGAGGTATTTGTCTTCCAACCATCATCATAACGACACACCAAAAGTATACTGGCCTCCCAAAATGCGTAAATCACCATACAAAGCTAGATTCATAGCTGGTTCTAGAAGCTGCACCACCAGACTTCTTTCAACCCTATTGACGAGGGCCCTTCAGGAGGTAAAAGCATTTTGGGAAAGGTATTGCGCCACTATTTCTAAAAACTCTGGCGTTGAATGTATGTGGATATTGAAAAACTCAAAATGTCTTACGGAAGAACTTGCTGCTAAAGGTCACATACCATACAGACATGTATCCACATGCGATTTTTCGACTCTCTGTACTACAATCCCTCATCAGGACCTTATTGACCGTCTAAGTTCATTAATAGTATCTGTGTTCAAGAAAACTGATCGTAAATATATTAATGTCGGAAGCCATAAAGCATTCTTTAGCTCTACTACATACAAGATATATCATTCATGGGATGTTTCTTTGTTTATAGAGTTGCTCATAGAATTGCTCATTAAAAATATCGATGTGAAATTTGGCAACACAATATATCAGCAGCATATAGGTATTCCAATGGGTACTAATTGTGCACCCCTGTTGGCTGACCTGTATGTGTTCTCTTATGAATATTACTATATGCAGGCGCTTTCAAATACCGATCCATTCAAAGCCCGTTCCTTCTCATTCACCAAACGCTATATAGACGATCTTCTCGCTGTGGATAATCGCTATATAAATGACGCAGTGAAGGATATATATCCACCTTCACTGGATTTGAAGGAAACTACAGACAGCGCTACAGGCGCATCATATTTAGATCTACATCTCTACAAAAATGAAGCGGGCATTCTCTCGTCGACTTTATGACAAAAGAAATGATTACAATTTTGATATCGTAAACTATCCCTTTCTGGACAGTAATATTCCAGTGGAACCTGCATATGGCGTATACATATCTCGCCTATTAGCATTTGCTAGATCCTGTGTTAAATGTGACGATTTTAATCAACGTCACAAAACATTGTTGCAGAAACTTATAAAACAGGGCTATTCCACCAAGCGCCTCCACTCAAAGTTTCTCAAATTTGGCGATACATATCGCATGCTGATAGCAAAATACGAACGTAGCGTGCAAGATCTATGGCGCTACGTTTCGTAACTTGTGTCTAATTCCGCTTAACCCGGGGCTAGGGGCCGTATGAACCCATGTACTTCAAGATCCTCATGGTACTCATATGAACAGTCACAATCAAAGCGTGACTGAGATACATCATTCTTTAGATGACGACTTTACAACGATATTATGGATTAAGAATACTGATCAGCGATACGGATTTGATATTTTTGGAACATCATGATGTCTTGCCGGCATCATTGAAAACTGTTGACCGCTTCTCTCTTGCAGGAAACTAGCCTATGTTTATGTATACTATGATTGTCTTTTTGAATTTGGTGCTAATATTGTTATATGGATATGGAATAGGTCTTTGGATTTTGGACGCGGATAATCTTTAATGGACGACGGCTGAATTATGAATGACGGACTAGATGCTTGTATTTGGTTGTCTCTTTTTCACTACTGTAATGTCAGGGTCCATGATCTGCAGCTGGTCCAAGTGAGTGTTTCGTGTGCAATCTGATGTATTCTTCGGCTCATTCTGTCGGAAATGAGGATGAATGGGGCACAGGTTCTACATGATCTCTACTGACTCAGTGCTCGTATTTGACACGTGTCAACTTGTCATCAGTATGGCAGTGCGTTGGACCTGTTTCGGCTCACTGCTGCCCTTCCCAAGGGATGTACTCATAACAGCTATGCCAGAATCTAGTTTCTTTGTATAAGTTGATGATGGGTTTCCGACTGCACCTCTCCTTGCCTTCTGCAAATTTCTGAAATCTCTCAACGCATGAAAAACAGGGTTTTCGTCTGTTCTATCTGTGCCTTGAATGATAAATCGTCATCAAGGATCTCCCAATATCCTTTTCTCAATCACTACCTTGATGTCCTTGCCGCGCAGATTAAAGGTATGTTAGCCTCTTTAAAGAAAATCATCATCTCTATTTTATTTCAGTAGATATTCCAAGTTGGGCACCACACTGGGACCAACGGTTCCATTCAAAACTTTGTTTAAGGCCTGTTTAATGTCATGGTCCTGGTCATTCGACCAAAGAATGCAGTTGTCGGCAGAGCCGGCATGCTCACGTCCTGTTGTTTCCCTCATGGAACCAGCTGTATAGATGTCACAAAGGAATGGGGGATGTGCTGACCTTGGGGAATTCCCACCGCTGGCTTTCGTGTTGTGAATTGGTTCACCTGTATGTTGTACTTCCTGCCCATGAAGTAACTGGCAATGTAAGTCAGCATTCTTCCTCTGATGTTCAGGCCAATCAGCTTAACCAGCAGTCCCGCTCTCCATACTCTCTTATACTAGCTCTCGTAGTCCATGATTATGGCTGCTGTTTTACCCCCATTTTTCCAACCGTCTATCACATATCCTGCGTGGGCCGGATTGTTGTCTGGGTGCAAGATCGTAATTTCGGGTATGCATCCTCGCATCAGTGCATCTTGGTCCACATCCGTCTGCATCACGTTCCGTTCTTCCGTGCTGCAAGTGATAACTTTGAAACGCTCGAATGATTGGTCAAAACGAGAAAAAAATTGAATTTAACAGACGCAAGACGTGACTGAGATACATCTTTTTTTAGATGACGACTCTATAACGAATATTATGGATTAAGAATACTGATCAGCGATACGGATTTGATATTTTTGGAACATCATGTCTTGCCGGCATCATTGAAAACTGTTGACCGCTTCTCTTGCAGGAAACAAGCCTATGTTTATGTATACTATGATTGTCTTTTTGAATTTGGTGCTAATACTGTTATATGGAAATTGGAATAGGTCTTTGGATTATGGACGCGGATATTCTC
The DNA here is from genome assembly GCA_036873755.1 of Hanleya hanleyi. Lineage (NCBI taxonomy): Eukaryota > Metazoa > Mollusca > Polyplacophora > Lepidopleurida > Hanleyidae > Hanleya > Hanleya hanleyi. The sequence goes on along the minus strand of JAVTVY010055988.1, from coordinate 23,477 downwards.
TAATGGACGACGGCTGGATTATGAATGACGGACTAGACGCTTGTAATTCTAGCAAATCTCCAGAGTAAATTCGTCATAGTCCCAGGAGACAAAGTTCAAAATAATATCATATTGATTTGTAAATGTTACTATTACCAGGTGCTGGTTAGGAATTGAGTATAACCACAACATCATCGGATATGTCTACTTACTCCCAAACCGCATTTACTAAGGGAGAATTATTTAAAAACCACAAAACATTTATCAAGAAAAGGGGTATCTGTCTGCCAACCACTCATAAAAATATACCAAAAGTGTATTGGACTTCCCAAATGCAAAACGAAACACCTTACAAAGCTAGATTCATAGCTGGTTTAGAATCTGCACTAAAAACTCTAAAAACCCTGGCGTTGAATGTATGAGGATGTTGAAAAACTCAAAATGTGTTACGGAAGAACTTGATGCTAAAGGTCACATACCGTACAGGCATGTGTCCACATGTTATTTCTCGACTCTCTATACAACAATCTCTCATCAGGACCTTATTGACATCTATGTTCATTAATGGTATCTGTGTTCAAGAAAACTGATCGTAGATATATAAATGTGAGATGCCATAAAGGATTCGTTAGCTCTACTACATACAAGAGATATCATTTATGGGATGTTTATAGAGTTACTTATAGAGTTATCTATGTGAAATTTAGCAACACAATATATCAACAGCATGTAGGTATTCCAATGCGTACTAATTGTGTACCCCTGTTGGCTGACCGGTATCTCTTCTCTTATGAATATGACTATATGCAGTCGCTTTCAAATTACAAGCGTCTGGTCCGTCTTTCATAATTCAGCCGTCGTCCATTAACGAATATCCGCGTCCATAATCCAATGACCTATTCAAAATGATCAGTTCAAAACCCGTTCCTTCTCATTCACCAAACGCTATATAAACGATCTTTTCGCTGTGGATAATCGCCATATAAATGACGCAGTGAAGGATATATATCCACCTTCACTGTATTTGAAGGAAACTACAGATAGCCCTACCGGCACATCATATTTAGACCTATATCTCCGTAAAAATGAAGCGGGCCTTCTCTCTCGACGACTTTATGACAAAAGAGATGATTACAATTTCGACATCATAAACTATCCCTTTCTGGACAGTAATATTCCATTGGGACCTGCGTATGGCGTATACATATCTCGCCTAGTAGCATTTGCTAGATCCTTTGTTAAATGTGACGATTTTAATCAACGCCACAAAACGTTATTGCAGAAACTTATAAATTGGAGCGATATGCAAGAGGTGGGAAAAATTTACGACGTTTGGTGACTACAAAGCAACCATATGACTCTACAGGAAAGCATTCGTCGACACCTAATATTCAGACCAGAGAATACGGTAGATTCTCAGACGTAGTAGACGAGCGGCCGGGATCCTGTTTTGGAGAATAAAATGCACCCCCCGTAGACAGAGGCAAATTATATATCATTTGAAAGCTTAGACTCTCTTCTTTCAGATGACGTAGGATGTGGTGGTGAAAACTATTGCCGTGTGTTAGAAAAATTAGGAAATACAATAACCATTGGATTGCATCTTTCTACTTTTAAAATGGGGTATACGTATTAAAATGACTATATCTTCACTCGTGCCAGGCATAGGGCAAAATGGTTGGTGTCAATTGATTACGCAAAGATTCTTCAATCGTCTAATATAAACAAGTATTTTGACGTCATTGGCCTGTGACGTCACAGAGGGGCCATCTCCAAAATACAATTAAATTGCGTCAAACGCACTAAAACCTATGTCAAAAGTTTTTTGTGGGTAAAATACTTCATTGTTAAATGGCCAAAATGGTTCTTATGTCGAATTTAATCATTGGTCAAATACTTCGGCAAAGATTTGGTGCGATTACCTTTTAAATCCTCAAGTTGACGAGCGTCAGTCACCATGGTATATTAGGTAAAAAACACTAACTACTGCATTAGCGGACGGGTTTCTCGGATGTCGGCCACCAAAAATAATTTAGTTCCGTGATTTAGACATTCAGAGTCATTTGACGTCGTAGCTGTATATTGGTTTGTCAAACGTACAAATTAGTTTAGAATTGTAATAGGGGATCGTTTCAAAATATCCACAAAACATACGGGAAGACGCAGAGTAGCACAAAATTACAAAATTGGCGAAAGAGTGCTGTGAGCATCAGTTTAGATCAATTATTTATCTAATTTTCTGACAGCATTAAATAGATCACTGCAATACAAGAACTTTTCTATAAACATACCCACTCTCCTGGTATTTTCCGACCCCACAACAGCCTGAGTATAGGATTTATATTATAACATCACTATATGTACTCATATACCCCAGAGCAGTTGTTTCAGATATTTTTGGGATTATAAATTCTGTATATCCGTGCCATATCTTTCATCAGGGACCAAGCCTAATCATAAATAAAATAGGACAGTCCCGAGATAGCACTCTTTAATATAATAATAATACTTGTTTATTTCAGACACAGATGGTCTATAGAATGAACAAATAAATAATAAGATGACAGCCAAAAAACCCCAAACAAATTACTAGATTTGGCGAGAACAATGACAAACTAAACGCGAAGTCTGAGACAAATCGGAAAGCCGCAAAGTTGTAAGTAAGAAGTTGTCTGTCGACATAAGTTTGTTCCGTATAGAATTAATCTGGCGTCGAATAACCTCATTAAAACAGGGTTAATCCCAAACATGTAAGTAGCACTACAATTGGGCGGAGAGTGCATTAACCAGCGAAATACCTTGCTGTTTGTGTTTTTCCCGTTACATGACAGTACGAAGACCACAAATGGCTGCAACAGATACTGATAAATTAAGATAAAAAATGTTGCTTCTTCGCATCTTGAGAACACATATAGAACTTTCGAGTCAAAATGTTGGCACGAATGCATAATTTTCTAGTTTGCACAGTCATATCATAACTGTCAGTGAGATCGCTGGAGATAAAATGATCAAGATATTTGGCGTGTCAATGTAATCCAGCTGTGAGTCAGACAGTTTAACAGAGGGTGCTTTCAGGTCATTGAACATTTTTGGACGAAAACATAAGCATTTCTTAATGTTCAAGACAATATTTTTGTCAGTCGCAAAAATATCACATATTCCAAGTGGATTCTGAGGGCCCTTGACAGAGGGACTAATAAGGCATAAGTCGTCAGCGTATAATAGATGGTTAAGAAGACCTCGACTACATTACATCGTAAATTGGACCGAGATATTTTGATGTCGAGTACATGTATGTAGACATTAAAGTACAGAGGAGACAGAAATCCTCCTTGACGAACTCCATTTCCAGCAGGGAACTCTCCGAGAAGGCATACCCACATCCGGGTACCTATGAAAGGCGCAAAAGGACGCCATTGCCCACGTGACGTCGGGTCAACGTTAGCCACCGGGTAATGCTTTAACACTGGCTCTACTGCAAAACCTGGAAAATAATTAGCGTTGTGGCTTTCAAAATACTAAATATCCAAACAATTTTGAAGATGTTACTGTCTCGGAGTTTATTAGGCATTTGGCATTCTTACTACTTTAATATCAGGCGTTACATTCTGGATCTCAGCGGTATTATTCTTATGTATGTCTCGGATCATGCCAGAATCGTTACACGAAAGATGTACGAAAAAGACCATGTGAGCATATATGGCCAATCATAGGTAGAATCAGTATTCGGGGTTGAAACACGCCAGGAACGTGGGTATGTTAATGTGGCAAAACAGAAAATCTCGAATTGGGATTTTTTCAATACCTACAGAACTCCAGAAGCGAGAATTCTGTCCTGGCACATATGATAAAGCAGTAATAATAATGAACAGAATTCGGACCTTACGGACCTTGGTAACTACGGAAGACAGCGCTGAATAATCATGAAAGGTGTCAAAGCAGATGAATCTCGAATTTAGTTTGGTATTTTTCAATTCCTACAGAACTCCAGAAGCGAGAATTCTGTCCTGACACCTTTGATAAAAAAAAACCACATCAATAATACTGTACAAAACATGCACCTTATCGACCATGGAAACTGTGGAATACAAGCGTCTAGTCCGTCATTCAATATTCAGCCGTCGTCCATTAAAAAATTTCCGCGTCAATAATCCGATGGCCTAATTCATATAATAACAATGGCACTAAATTAAAAGGATAAATCATAATATACGTAAAACTAGGCTGATTTCCTGCAAGACAGAAGCGGTCAACAGTTTTCAGTGATGCCAGCAAGACATCATGATGTTCCAAAAATATCAAATCCTTATCGCTGATCAGTATTCTTAATCTATATGATATACGTTGGAAAGTCGTTATCTCGAGTACGCTTTGATTGTGACAGTTCATATGAAAACTATGAGGATCTTGAAATACATAGGATCATACCTTAGCCCCGGGTTAAACGGAATTAGATATCAGTTATGAAACGTACCACCATAGATCGTGCACACTATGCTCGTATTTTGGTATCAACATGCGATATGTATCGTTAAATTTAAGAAAATTCTGAGTGGAGACGCTTGACGATATAGCCCTCTTTTACAAGCTCATTAACGACATTGAAAGAAACAGCTCACACATGAAATGTGTCAAAGCAGATAAATCTCGAATTGATATTGATATATTTCTATACCTACAGAACTCCAGAATCAAGAATTCTGTCCTGACAACTTCGATGAAGAATAGTAATAATTTTGTACAGAACTTGGACATTATGGATCTTGGAAACTACGGACGACATTAGAAGAAACAGTGCTATTAAACAGCGCTACAGCAGAAACATCACTAGAAGCGATAATTCTGCCCTGACACCATTAACAAACCGTATTAATACTGTACAGCAGCACAAGCGAGATCATAATATTGGAGATTATATATCATTAACATTGATTGTATTGATGATTAGGCTTGACACTTGTGGAGAGTTATGCTTGGGATATACAGAATATATACTCCCCAAAATATCCGAAACGACTGCTTTGAGGTACATGAGTACATATAGTGATGCCCTATACCCAGGCTGTTGTGGGGTCAGAACATACCTGGAGAGTGGGTATGTTTATGGGTATGATTTATGCCTTTAATTTGGTGCTAATGCTATTATATGAATTAGGTCTTTGGATTATGGGCGGGGAAATTCTTTAATGAACGACGGCTAGATATTGAATGACTGACTAGACGCTTGTATATTATTCAGCCGTCGACCATTAAAGTATATACGCGTTCATAATCCAAAGACGTATTCAATATTCCATATAACAGCATTAGCACCAAATGTAAAAACAATCACAGTATACATAAACATCAGCTAGTTTCCTGCAAGAGAGAAGCGGTCAACAGTTTTCAATGATGCCGGCAAGATATCATGATGTTCCAAGAATATCAAATCCGTATCGCTGATTAGTATTCTTAATCCATATGATATTCGTTGTAAAGTCGTCATCTAGAGAACGGTGTATCTCAGTCACGCTTTGATTGTGACTGTTCATATAAACATCATAATGATCTTGAAGTGCATGGTTCATACGACCACTAGGCCCGGGATAAGAGGAATTAGATACAAGTTACGAAACACAACGTCATAGATCTTGCACGCTACGCTCGTATTTTGCTATCTGCGTGCGCCAAATTTGAGAAACGGCGCTTGGTGGTATAGCCCTGTTTGTAGTTTCGGGAATAATATTTTGTTGTCCTGAGTGGACGAAAATTAGCGATATGCAACTTTGAAAACCTGTATCACGCGTATTATCCATCAATAAAATTATATACAACAATAATTTTCAATCCCTTGTCATACAGACTCCAGTGGGCTTCAACATACACTTCAGGAATCAATCCAGGGAGATAGGAAAAATTGGTATCTGGGAAACGGAAAGATCGAAAATGGGAACATATGCTTTCAGGCTGTTACTATATTTAGACGGTTGTCCAGAAAATATGCAAACCCCTATAGAAGGGTAAATATTTTGAAGTGCAAGTCTCCGAAGTCTCAAATAATGCTTGAAAGCATCAAAATGTCATTCTATCATCTTTAAAAACAGTTGCCCGCTCCTCTCTTGCGAGAAAAAACTTTTCTTTCAATTTTTTTTTTCAATACTTGGAATTGAAACAAAAAAATCTGTTTGGGTTATTGACGCGGGAATTCTTTTGTTGACGGCGGCACATTAGTGAATGTATGATTTATCGCCTTTACACACCCAGTACTACATCAGGCTGTGCGGTTTTGTTGTCCGACCTGTAACTGCACTTGGATACGGTCATTCGTGATGGTGGTAATCGATCAAAAGCGGATTCAGTAAACGTTACAGTCCGACCTGTAACTGCACTTGGATACGGTCATTCGTGATAGTGGTAATCGATCAAAAGCGGATTCAGTGAATATTACAGTAAGAATGAACGAATGGATCTATGAACGATTAACCTCTTAAATTCAAGCCTTTCGCGTACCGTACAATTGCACATACAACTGGACGCGTGTACCCTGTGATCGTGGTAATACAGAACATTCGAATATGATGAATAATATCTGGTGAGTTTTGCTAATGGTTTTCACGGTTATTGCATCCAGACAATATTTGATGCATAACCTCCTATGTGAAGTTTTCCCCTTCAGATCACTTAGCTTCCCTAATAGCTCAAGATAAATGCAAATGTTATGTTTTTCCATATTTTTGATTGATTATGCAGCTCTGTGACAAATTGATAAATGCCACTGATGGTATTATAGGCCTATTCAATCCCGTCCATTTCGCAATATTTTAAGGGAATCAGCTGCAGCAGAACTAATTCCATTATGAAATCTTTCATCACGATAAAATTTTCAATGGTCTATGGAATTATATGATTATATCAATGCGGCAAATTCGATTCCATTTAATAATTTAAAATCTCACACAAGTCCTAATTGAATTTTAAATCACATAACCGTTTTTTTTTATTATCCGAGAACTGATTTTAAATCTGCATAGCTGTCCATATCTAGAATTTCAATTAACAAACTGATGTGACTGATATACTTTTTTGACGAAACGTACTTATTTTTATTTCAGACAGATACATTCTGAAGATGAAGTTTTGGCTTCTTATTCTACACTGTTAAAAGGATTGGGTAGAGAGGTGAGATGGGGTCGAGATGACAGGTCTTTACTCCAACATATCTGGGTCAATTCGAATAAAACATTATGCCAGTGTACCAGTATTCTTCTATACGCGGCGCATCCGTTACCTAGGGCGTGGAGTTTTGTCAGGCACTCACGAATTAAAATTTCTATTGAAATTTTAATGGAATGTGGATAGTAATACAAGAGCCTTCTGAGTCTCAATATGACCCCTGCATGCCTGAAACCCTTTTTATCATATTGTATTAACTTGCATTGACCTTGATGAAGTAGGTCAAGGTCGGTCAACTTGAATAGCCTCCAATTAATCACCAGTTTCATGTGTACTGTAGCCAAGCCAGGATCCCTCCAGATACTGCAATAACTAGAATTTGACCTTCATAATATAGGCCAGGGTCAATCGAATTGGAAAGGCTTCTAGTCAATCACCAGTTGCATATGCAGTATGAATTCGAAAAGTCTAGATGTAATCCTTCAAAAGTTATCATCAATACTCAAATCCTAGATAAATAGATCAATGTCATAGTCAGGGCTGTTAGGGATTTTTTGGTTCACATTCTTCCAAAAGCACCAAATTTGGCCCATATGTCGTCCATACCATACTATTTCGATTTTTGACGGGCGCCAAGACGGGCGCCCCCTAGGGCCGCCATATTGGCGAAATTCATTATGGTCGCCACCCGGGTTAGAGGTCAATCGTAATTAAATAACTAAAAGGGTTAGAAATATGAATAATAACACTTTTTAGTGGTTTTGAGGGTCGGAGAATCTAATTGTGATCTTATTTCAACGATTTGAGGTCGAGGTCACCCTTCAAGGTCACCCTAAAGGTCATTTTGGGGACAAATTCGCCATTATCAGTGGTTTTGGGGCAAGATATATAAACTGCCTCATTCTATTGGTTTCCAGGGTTGAGTAACCCGAATCTGGCATTATTTTGGCGATTCGGGGCAATATTTCATTTGAGAGTCGCGATAGAGGTCATCCGAACCAGAGGTCAATTGTAGGTATAACACCAAAAGAACCACAGATAATACCAGAGAGATTTGTGGCATTCTCCGATTCTGATCTTATTTTGAAGATTTGAGGTCACCCCATTTTGGGGTCAAAGGTCAAAGATCAACAGTTACCACTAAGAACAATCGAACGAAGATTATTCAGGAACAAATTTTATTAAAATACTTCGGAGCTGACATCTGCTGACAAAATGCTATAACTATGCCGCTACGCCGCTATGTGTATTTAAATGTTCGAAATAAAATACTAAGACCGCTTTAGCAACAATATACCAATGATTATTAGTACCTATACCTTCTGGCTCGCGCTCTCAAGAAACTGTGATGTCGGGTCGCACCCAGTGAGGCTGTGGAAGAGGGGTAGTGCCAAGGATTTGACGGACCGAGATCGGAGCAAATGGTATGGACTGGAATGTCACAATATTTTTTTCCAGTACCGAAGTCCACCAAGAGTTCCGATAGAACGAGGGTCTCCAAAGATCGGACATCGCTGTCCATCGTGCGAACATAAGCTGTTGTATGACCCTCCTCCGTGGCATGTGCTAGATGCAGGAGGACCCTGGTGTCCGCCTCGGAATGGTTGCACGGTTGAAGTATTGTGAGATCACAACGCCTGTTGAAGAACACGGACTCTAAACGGGTACACAGAAGGAGCTTTCCGCTCATGTCCGTCTTGGAGATCTGTGTGCTGATGAATGAGAACGGCTCCTTTTTGTTAACATTTTTTAAGAAGCCGCTGATCCATTCATACTTCGGGATTTTAGGGATTCCGAAAAAAGTATTGTGGCATTCCAGTCCAAACCATCTGTTCCGATCTTGGCCCGTCAAAGTCCGTGGCTCTACCTCTCTTTCACAGCTTAACGAGGTGCAGGGCGACTTCACAGTTTTTTGTATGTGGCAAAATAACAGCCTGGGCAGCCTGTACAAGCATATTGGACCCCACCAACACACTAGTGGCTCTCACGCATGATCCTGACACTCTCGAGTCCGTGCATATGGAGCTTATAGAACGCTTCATCGTACTAATGTACAGCAAGGGATGTGGTGCAGCCGGTATCAATGAGGCCAAGCATCACCTCTTCACCACTGCAACCAGATCGCTGGAAAACATCCCACCTCCCAAGCCGCGCTGTTGCAGCACGTGAAGCGAGCGCTACTGCAAGCGAGTTTCTACTGGAGTCGCTTCACTCCAGCAGGAAATACCTGACTTCAGTGAGTGGAGCTGGCACAAAGATTGCACCAGTACATGGCAACCGCTATGGACCACTCTCAGCGACACTTCTATGGCATATGCTATTCTCATGCACTGCGGCTGACTCAAGGCATGCACGGGAAGGTGCAAATGCAACTGTGCCGATGTCCGATACACGACCCTCTGCAAATGCGAAGGCGGGTGCGTTAATAACGAGGGCGGTGATGACAAGTATTATTTATTGCTGGCATCATAGAGCGCAAGCTAGAAGGCATAGGTAGTAAAAATAATCATTGGTATACTGTTGCTTGAGCGGTCTTTGTTTTGTATTTTGAACATTTAAATGCACGTAGCGGCATAGTTATAGCATTTTGTCAGCAGATGTCATCTTCGAAGTATTTTAGTAACAGCTGTTCCTGAATAATCTTGTTTCGATTGCTTTTATTAGCAACTGTTGATCTTTGACCTTTAATTCTCAAATGAGGTGACCATGACCTCAAATCGTCAAAATAAGGTCAGAATCTAATTCTCCGATGCCACAAAGGCACTATGGTGTTATTTGTGATTCTAGCCCTTTTGGTGTTTCCTATAATTGACCTCTGGTTGATCTCTGTTTCGGGTGACCTCTGTCGTGAACCTCACATGCAATATTGCCTCAAATTGTCAAAATATGGCCAGATTCGGGTTACTCAACCCCGAAAATCGATAAAATGAGTTAGTTTGTATATCACGACTAAAAACACTAAAAATGACGAATTTGACCCCAAAATGACGTTTAGGGTGACCTTGACCTCAAATCGTTGAAATAAGATCAGAATCAGATTCCCCGACACCGATAACCACTAAAAAGTTGTATTATTTATGATTCTAGCCATTTTGTTGTTTTAAACACGATTGACCTCTAACCCGGGTGGCGGCCATAATGAATTTCGCCAATATGGCGGCCCCAGGGGGCGACTACCTTGGCGCCCGTCAGAAATCGAAAAGGTATTGTATGGCCGACATATGGGCCAAATTTGGTGCTTTTGGAAGAATCTGAACCAAACAGTCCCTTTTATGTCCTAACATCCCGGATTATCAGTAATCTTCACTGGGCTTCTGACCCATCGCTAGTTGAATATGTTATATGCATTTAGAAAGCCTTCAAATGATTTTGTGCTAACAAGCAAGATGGACAAACGAACGGACGGTCCAAGCAGGCAATACCCTTAGGCCAAACTTGGTAGAGGGGGAAAAATTAATAGGTTTAGGCTTCTTTGCTATCACAATTCACTTAGAGTCTGAACTGTACTAAAAGCATAAACACAACAGTTTTCAATGATTTATTGTATTTTCAATCTTAGTGACCTTGGCCTTTGAGCTTTTGACCTCAAATGAATATGCTTCCTCTTTGGTTCATGGGTATTGTAGTTTGGTACCAGTCAATAACATGAAACTGGAGATATCGCACGAAAGAAGAAAAGTTAAGAGACGAACAGACAGAGAGACGGACGGAAATCGTGATCGCAGTATAGGACCGTGTCTATTGATGGGCGTATACAAATTATGTGCGTCGTTGCCTGTTATGCTTTTAGAATGAGCCGTTGTGGATATTATGGAAATAAACTATCTGGGGGCAATGAAGAAGAGTATAGTGTAACTCCGAAAATACTGCAAGACAGCATGGTATGACTCAATATTCCAATATGTATTATGTCAGTTTCGCGTAGCGTGCAATATCTATGGCGTTACGTTTCGTAACTTGTGTCTAATTCCGCTTAACCCGGGGCTAGGGGCCGTATGAACCCATGTACTTCAAGATCCTCATGGTGTTCATATGAATAGTCACAATCAAAGCGTGACTGAGATACATCATTCTCTAGATGACGACTTTACAACGATTATTATGGATTAAGAAAACTGATCATGATGTCTTGTCGGCATCATTGAAAACTGTTGACCGCTTCTCTCTTGCAGGAAACTAGCCTATGTTTATGTATACTATGTTTGTCCTTTTGAATTTGGTGCTAATACTGTTATATGGAATATGGAATAGGTCTTTGGATTATGGACGAGGATATTCTTTGATGGACGACGACTGAGTTATGAATGACGGACTAGACGCTTGTAATCAAGAATAAACGAATGTACGCGAAACCATCGTTTACTCTTGATAATGACATAACAGATGTAGAAATATCGAGTCACACAATGCTGTCTTGTTGTATTATCCGAATAACGCTGATCCAGTATAATCTGAACATAGTCACCAGATCTATTGGTTGCTGGTTGGTATGGTGTTTGGGTTTCGTTGTGGCAAAATTCTTCACTTGGGTGGCTATCTAGCGGAGGTACAATTGCTGGAACCTCGCTGAACGGAAATTATAACCACATTTCAGCTCTTGGCGTGATACGCGGCTTCTTCTAGTTACAGCCGGTACATTTTTTTCCAGTGGCTAATTTGGTATTTTGCTCTCAAGTTGTGTTTAGTCCCGGGGGCCATTCGTAATGCTACTTCTCCGGCGGATGTTTAATTAAAATGTCGCACAAGGTCTTAGACCTGTGAAAGTCATTGCGTGAATTGAAATCAAGATTATTTTACCTTATACCAGCGCTGAGGACAAAGACCCGAAGGTTTACATATATTATTAACGAACTCTTGTTGTGTGTGGATATACTGGAATCACAAAAATAGCAGGAATCTGGAGATATACAGGAGCGTTGTCACCGGATTTAAACAGGAGAGTGACGCTGCAAAAAATATGAAAGGGTTCGGTCAAGGATATGACGGAACTTCTTCTTCATTGCACATTCTATTTTCAGCAGTTCTATTGTCTTTTATGATAACTTGAATCAGCATCATGACGATAGGACTTCCTTTCGCTGATTGGTATTTTAGAGCCACACCTATAAATATGCATAGCTCTATGAGCTCTATATGTCATATTTCATGTCGTTTTATAATTGCCGAGAGAAACTTGTGGCCTGAACCTATGGGATTTCTCTGACGATCTGAAGCTTGAAATTCTAACGGATCTCATACTCAATCTATTGAGAATTCGGATAACTCTATGGATTCTCTCCCGAGAACGTCAGCCTGAAAATCTCTGCAATGTCATTCACGCAGTTAATGGATTCCAGGTTATATGCAACTCTTTCAACAGCCGATAAAAAGGCATATTAAATATTTTTCCTCAAATTGCTATAGTGCTTATTACTGTTGTTTGTCAAAATGCTATTAGTTGAGCTGCCAACCTGTGACAGGCCAACTAGCCTCATTGTAGAAATACGTCCTGTAATTCCTTTATCCACCTTCTAATATAATCGATTAGGTCGTTAAGTCTTGAAGTAACATGTCATTTACCGTGTTATGGGTCATTAACTCATCTATTGCCTCCGATACCGCGAGAGGAACACAATAACCCGGAGAAATACTCTATGTTCTGAACGATGTTTAAACGATTATATGAAATACAATGGGACAAAACCCCAAGCACCGAAATCTCAGTCCATAACACCATGGCTCACTGTTGTTGTTATTGTATAAAACGGATTGCAATTGTTCGGTAAGGCAAACTATTCCAAGTATATTTCAGATTTAGCTCAAACCTATAAAATGCTGAAACAAAATACTATATTAATACTGTTGTAGAGAATAATGAACAGAAAGTTAACCTTAGCATTGTCGTATAAATCTCATTCAAACACTCCCACTAACACGAAACGAGTCGAACTGTGATTTAAAGCAGCCTTCTCAGAGCAGCCTCATCTTAGGGGGAAACGAAAGCACAAAACCGCTACAATAGCGATACATATTTCCGTTATCGACCACAACACAATTCAACCTTACACTTCTAGTCAAGTGAGACAAGCCCTGCCTTAAACTGAACCTATCGAGATATACCGATATGTACATGTAATAACGTTAACTCAGTTAAGTCGATCTCCTTGAAGCAATATGGATTTTGTTTTAAAGCCCCGAGTGAGACTATACGAGAAGAAATGAGTATTTCCCTTTGCCACCTTTCTTGATATACCTAGGGGGCCAGGACATCAATTTGATGAAAAACTCAAAAGTCGTGCTGTAAAAGGTTGTTGGTCCTGAGTGGTTTCTATATATACGTGGTAACAAAATGTATGTGGACAACCCTGTCAACTAGCTACTGGGAAGCGTTTACTAGCTCAGAAAGTGATGAAGTCATAATTACTCCATTTTTCATTTTTATCTCGCCACACCCTCCAGCAGAAGTGAAACCACAACACTGAAACAAAACGTTATCACAAAATGTGATAATTTGAAACTTTCTGACCTAATTGCTTGTTCCTGTTTGGTAATGTTCAGCCTGTTAATAGCTAAGAGTGAACACAAACCTTATTTAATCCAATATGGCGTCCATGCTGTGTCATCTTTTGTCATTCAGTTAGGTGCACTTTTCTAGCCCCATGATGGAAGAAAATTTTATTCTACAGATGCGTATTCTAAATTCATAAACTCTTATGACTTGTAAATTATGACGAGAAGAGTAAAGACTTTAGTCCAAAGTATAGTTCGTGCAGGACAGCATAATTATAGCTATTATTCACTGAGTACAAGACCAGGATCATGCGAATATAGGCTCGAGCCCTGTCGATATGATATGTTACGGTGGACTGGTCTGACTTTTCCCTTTGTGTTTCGTGATGATAAAGTTTTCCTTGAATTGAACAAACAGCGTGGTTGACTTGAGTGACAGATAGCCTCATATTATTGCCTATTTGAACCATTATATAAGCATTATGCTGTCTGTCGAGGATTATTCAAATAGATTGAAAATGAGCCTGAGATGATCAGCTATGGCGTCAAACCTCTCAGCTCTGAAAAATATCTGCTTCGAGCTATAAATGAACACTTGAATTAGACGAATAACATTTAACAACATGAGTTTTGGAGGACTCCATATGTCTGCCATCCTGAATGCCTCAATAATTTATTTCAGTGAGGATTATGCAGATAAGGTCAAACTAGGCTTATTGCTAGATAGATGAATTTAAGGTGAAAAAGCTTGACAACTTTAGTGTCAGCTAAATGCCTTGAACATAAGAAAACATGAGCAACTTGAAAATATGAGTCCCATGATAGCCCACATGGTCGCCATTTTCAATTTAACATTTATTTCTCAACTGAAGATCAAAATGAACATAATTTGATACACTATGGTGTGGATCTGATTCTAACTTGAAAATAATACAATAACGAGCAATGCCGTCAATTTGCATTACACTGTCATGTTTTAAACTGAAGACTAAGGAAATACATTGATAATAGGTGTAAGGTGGCACGCTATGATGTTAGACCCAATCCACACAATAAGCAAAGAAGAATGCTTCACATTTTGCGAGCAATATGAAAAAGTGATAGTTACAGATGCACATGACCGTCATTTTGAATTTGACCATCATATCTTAATCTTATGGAAATGCAAATAGAGTCGAAACTGACGCAAGGTATTGGGCTATGATAAGACATCCATCTGTTTTGATAAATTTGACAAATGATCTCAGAATAATTCATCGAAGTATACGAGTAACATGAAAAAGCCTGATTTACAGATGATTCCACATGACCGTCATTTTGAATTTGACCATCATATCTTAATCTTAGGGAAATGCAAATAGATTCAAAACTGACGCAAGGTATTGAGTTATGATAAGAGGTCCATCGGTTTTGATAAATTTCAACAATTAGCTAAGAATAATTCATTGAAGTATACGGGTAACATAAAAAAGCCTGATTTTCAGATGACTCCACATGACCGCCATTTTGAATTTCATCATCATATCTTAATCTTAGGGAAATGCGAATGGATTCAAAGTTGACCTGCATGTAATAGTGAGCGCAGTGAACGGCCGGCGAAGCCGGCCGTTCGCGTAGCGAACTCTATACACAACATGCATACGTACGTAAGAAATAACACATACCATACCAATGAGTTCAGTAAGCCGGTCAACTCAGTTTTCGCCGACTTCCGGTAGCCGACTTCCGCCAAAAGTGGCAGTCATTTTGTTTTGTATGTCTTATGGGAAATGTTGGGATTTGTGTTCAGCAATAATTTGTTAAATCCACTTCTGGATTATAGTGCATGCAAAAATAAAAATCCACGCTGAAATAAATAATCCCGCTAAAACATCAAAAGAATGACAAGGAGAAATAAAGAAAAGTCCGGAGCGGAAATCGACGAGAAATCGGCGTTCCCAACTTCCATCAGCGGGAGATTCAACATGGCGGCTGCCCAGGTTATAGGCATAGAACGATGGCAACTTCGCCGTTTTTCTGGTAAGTGTATGACTGCCAATTTATGCCGTCGAGATACGACGATTTCTTGTACACCACTCGTCATTTCAGTATATCGCAAAGCATTTGGCAGCTATTGATTTATGTCGCAGCAGTCAAAATAGCCCATGTTGTTGTTGTTGTATGCAATAACATGTGCGAGGTAATGCAGGAGTCAAGTGAACCCCCCCCCCCCAACCTCGGGGTTTAGTGGGGACTTAGCAAATGAGAGTTGTTAAAATGCTTCAATGCCCTACCCCCTGGGGCAAAACATTGAAGTGAATCCCCACCTAAACCTCAACCAAATACAATTTATGTCCCATCCCTAGGTAGAAGAAGTCTTAACTGAATCCCAAGATAAACAGGACTGAAAATGTGTGAAAACCCCACTCCCTGGGGCGTAAACATGTTGTGAATCCCCAGGTAATCCACCACTAAACCGACCCTTGCCCGAGGTTGGGGGGGTTTTAATTTGGGATGCATTTCTTGGGATGCATTTGATTTTTATATTTATTGTTCCTCAAACCTCGTGTATCTCTTTGCCAATTTCCAGAAGGTTTCCAATCCTCCGGTTTTTGTCAAAATATATCCAATTACCTGAAATTTTTAATAATAAATTCTATCTTAATCATTATGCACAGTGACTGGTATCACTGTTCCTAGTATCTATAATATTTTCAAATCATATGAATTCCCACTTCAATTTTCATATCTGTACCATACTAAAGTTTCTGATTCTACAGTAGCTGTGCCTTTTTCAGCAGAGTGAATTAAAATTAATTATTGAATATACCCAATGAATTACCAGACTCAAGTCTTAAGTTTAATCTTCCACCAAACTGACTGTCCCCATATCATATGAGTGAAACAAACCTCATACAAGTAGACAATGTTATGTTTCCCATTACTTATATCAGGAATGAACTTAGTTTTACTTATATATGACTAGAATATAGAAAACTAACATGACTGATGACTAGGAACTGTTACTGTTACCAATTTTCGTTTTTCGAAACAGTTGTAAATATACTTCGCAATTAAATTTGAAGTTTCTACTACCGGGTTGAGAAACATTTTCAAGTGATCTGACCTAGTTTTTGGCCACACTGGCAGAAGTTTCTTCAGGTTTGAATATAAAGATTGTCTTTCAACAGAATATAACGAACATTGTATTAGAAAATGCCATTCATCTTCTACCTGTCCAGGACATTCACTACACCATCGAAGTTCTCTCGGAATCTCAATTCTAGAGTACCTTGCAGTCTCAATGGCAAGAGAATGGCAACTTGTCCGAAGACCAGTGAGAGCTTTCCTGTGCTTAAACATTACTACATCATTGAAGTAGTTATCAATACCCATATGTCCAATAAGTATCCAGTTTGGAATTAGTGATTTTACCAGGAGACAGGCCAGTTCTGGATAAGAATGAGTGTTGGAGGGCTGATTTAATTTGATTTATAACAAAATGTAAATTTGTATGAGTCCACAAATGTTCAAGATTTAGAATTTGTAACAAATTGAATATTTTCGCATTCCAAGAGAATCTGGATTTCGAGGTCATGTGGTTCAAATCCTCTTGGTAAGCATTCCAAAGCAGCCGGTCTTCTGGCAATTCACCTAACCTGGCCCAGTATCGGGACATTGTAACTAGAATATCTACTGAAATGGGGTAAATTCCAACCTCACACATAGCTGCTATAACACTGGAATATTAGGCATCCCTAATATAGATTTACTCACTTTGATTGAGATTTTATCACATGTACTTACAGTAGAGATACAATTTTTTCAAACATATGTTTGCAAAATTTTGTTGAACGTTTTCTTTCCATTCTCCCATGCAGTTTATGGCAGCTGTATTGTTGCCCATGACACAAACTTCATAAACCTCGACGGAGTAATGCATCCAGCTGGTATGTTGTATGTTCTTCCTAATTACATGATTGTATTATCAGCACTCTCCATGTGGGAACAGGTCACTTCGTCCCCAAAGCAACTCGTCCCCAGCCAACTCGTCCCCAACTCGAACTTTGAGTCAACTCGTCCCCAACCTTGAGTCAATTAACTCGTCCCCAAACAAACATCAAATTTTACAAATTTAACGTTTCCCTATGAACTTTACATACATGCTATGTTCTATTATTGCATATTGATTGAAATTGTAGCTCCATATCTGCACACTTCATCGATCATTGGATTAAAATGAATTGCTTGTTAAACAGATGAACATGCTTTACTATGTCTAGCTTACATGTAATTAGAATTTGTTTTATGGGGCGCTTAATTTAATAGTGACTACTCTATATTGCTATATATGAAACAACCATTGGACAAAGACCTATCACATCAAAAACTCTCGATATAGAGAAACTCGGAATTAGTGTGCTGGGGGAAGGGTTATGGATAAAGTGATAATGTTAAAATGTACTTTCAAATGAAAATAAACCCATCAGAAAAACTGCAAATGAAAGAACAATTCAAACAGTGTCAATGAATTTGTTTTTCAACCGAGAAAAAGTAAAAAGGTTTCTTTTAATTTATTGTTTTGAAATTGTTATGATGTACTGTTAGAATAAAAGATTGGGTTTCTTCATGATAACTTGATTCCCTTTTAATTTGGTACCAATTTCAATTTACATTTGATATAATCGTTTATCATTTCCATTTCTTTATTTACAGGCAGTCATCTTTGACCATTGCTTCAACACCATGGTAGATTTCAGTCTTGATTCCACTGGTATGTATGAACAAATTTCACACATACATGATATATTATTTATTTAGCCTGGTAGAAACTCAATGATACATGACAATTTAAGAAGTCTGAGCAGGTACATAAATTAAGTGTCAAACACTATTCTTTTATTTTTCTTGTTTTTACATATACCCAATGGATCAAAATTTATCATTTGCCTGCAGGCAACAGTAGTACACCATTTAACAATTTTGGCTTTCATCTCCTTTCGCTCTTTCCATCAGGAGATGATCCTAATAATTTGGCAAATGCAAATTATTTATCCGGCCACATAATCTCAGTTGCACGCCATTCATTCGTAAATTACAGGGACATTGGAAATAATATACTATTTTAATTTCTAGGTCATAATCGGGTGTGTATAACTTTGATGATTGCAGTACAAACTACATGTCACCTTCATGGGCATCCACCGACCTTTGTCAGTCCTGAGGCACCAGCTTGATGGAACTATTGTCTGAATTCCAGCAAATGAAAAGTTTATAATGTTAACTTAATATAGAACAAACAATAAATAATACTATCTGATAGTTAAGGAATAGGAACCAACATCGTGATATGAATGAAATAGAAAGCGACATTAAATCATATTCACTCACTCACTCACAGTCACCCTGATAGTTATGTTTATTGGTAGTCCACATCAGTAATGTATTCAGTATTATACAATATATCAGAGACCATGATGGGACTTAATCACAGACATTATGTATCATATATACTGGTAAATGTCTTCTACACAACAGGTGATCCTACAGCAGACCGATACATTTGAACATTGAAATAATAACCTCACATAAATATCATGTTGCGAAAGTCCACTTGCTTTAATGTCACTTACATGTACATGTATGTTGATTATTGTGATTGAGTCAAACACCCTTCAACAGCTAAAGGAAAACATAGCATGATTTCACATGGCACTAAAGGTAAGTCAACAAAATGATTGATATATTGAAGGTAACTGGGTAGATAGTGAATTACATGCGTTAGCATAGAAAGGTACATGAACATCAGAGGCAAGAATCTGTTATGTAATTTATCATCATAAATTATGATGTACAAGTACATATTACTTGTGTTCTTCTCTATCTGGCTGACATGTACAGATTTTAGGTAAAAGAAATTGCAGGAGAAAATGCCTTTATCTTCTTGCCTTAAAGGGTTTTTATACTCGGAAAATAGTCTTTGTGTGTGGTTAAAGATTCCCCAAATTTTATTTTTTTATTTTTGAAGAGCCCCAATTCAGGAAACTGAAATACGCCGAGTCATAGAATCTGATATCAAAACTATTCTAACAGCTAACTACGGAACCGTGGAGGGGACATAGTTAATATTTTTTTAATTTCCCCCGAGATAATTGACCAATCGCGAATTTCCTCCCAGATAATTATCTCGGGGTAAATTATTATTAGTTTGTTGTTACATTGTTAAAATTGCATAAAATTTTCATGACCAAATGTTCAGTTATTTAATCTATATATATAATGTCAACACTGCATTGTACATACATGTAGGAAATCTCTATTTAATATAACTTGAGAAAATGTACATGCCACCTTTGGGGATTGTGTGTATATCAGGTAGGTACTAACAAATCAGCAAGTCCCGGCCAGACAAAGGTACATGTATGTTGTGTGTGTTGTGAAAAGAGTGAGTGTGTAGGATTCAACGTCGTTTTCAACAATTTTTCAGCCATATCTGACGGTGCCTATACATGTGCCTGGACACGAGAGCGCCCTCAGTTCCTTTTACCCTGGACACTGATAAGCCCAGCTGTGAGCGGGGATATTTTCATATCTTGAAAGTCTTCGGTGGGATTCGAACCCACGCCAGACCAGCAGCCGAGATTACGAGCGTGCACTCTTTCACCATGGCCACACTCTCTCCCCCCCCCCCCGTGTTGTGAAAAGACCAATATATACCAATATCAAGTACCAATATATGTACATGTATATTAAGCCTATATATGAACATGTAATTATAATGCAGAATTCATGAATTTACTGAGGGGAGATGTGCCGGCAGATCATTTTATGTTCCAATCATGAGTCCCAACTCCCCGACAGATATTTGTAATTCAATAATTGTGTTGCTGAAGCCTGAATTGGGAACTGTACTTGCCTGCTACTTCAATGTCTTAAAGTTAATCATAAATTTATATATAGAAAGAAAAAAGAATATACAGGCACTGATCTACAACTGGGTGAATATGCAAATGGAATAATTTCATAACGAAGTACAACAAGAGGGCTGGATTTCAGGTTCCAGTCCTCATTATTTTGTTCACTAATATCAGGATCAAACGGTGATAAGGGGATATAACACCGGAGTTTTGTGAGCGTGGTGTGGTCTCGACGCCGACTAAGTGTCTGCCCTTATAATAGTAATATTTATATGCTGTCAAGGAGTTTGACTGGAACTTATACACGTCAGGAGGCTATAGTTGTGATTGTGAATCGTCGAACTTTATCTATACACCATGCAAACATATTGTGACTGGTGACCTTGATGTGGTGAGTGATAAGGATCTGAAATTACTCCTGATGAAAGGACCTAAATATAGAGAGCCAAGAAGAATAAATCTGAAGGCCGACCAGAAGATAGTCCTGTCTGCATTGGAACAGTACGTTATTGATTGGTCTAAGCGAGAAAAGGTTGGACCTACAGTGCTCGCTGATTGGCTGGACCTCACCGGGAGCAAGGTGGCTGAAACAGTCCGCCATATTGACAGAGGTGCTCTTCCCCAAGCGAAACAAGTGCTGAGAGACCTCAGTTCGCAAGGGGTTCTAGCAAATCTCCGGAGTAAATTCGTCATAGTCCCAGCAGACAAGGCTCCGAATAATATAATATTCATATGCAAATATTACTATTACCAGGTGCTGGTTAAAGAATTGAGTGTAGACATACCTTCATCAAATACGTCTACTTACTCCCAGACTGCATTTACTCTGGAAGATTTATTTGGCGGTCACAGAAGGTTTCTCAGGGAAAGAGGTGTTTGTCTTCCGGCCAATCATGACGACGTGCCAAAACTATGCTGGACACCCGGGATGCATGGGTCACCATACAGGGCTGGATTCATGGCTGGTTCTGGAGGCTGCACCACCGGGCTTCTTTCGGCCCTGTTGGCGAGGGTCCTTCAGGAGGTGAGGGCATTTTGGGAAAGGTATTGCGCCATTATTTCGAACTCTGGCGTTGAATGTATGTGGATATTGAAAGATTCAGGGTGCCTTACGGAAGAGCTTGATGCTAAGGGTCACATGCCGTGCAGGCATGTGTCCGCATGGGATTTCTCGACTCTCTATATTGCAATCCCTCATCGGGACCTTGTTGACCGTCTGAGTTCATTGGTGGTGTCTGTGTTCAAGAAAACTGATCGTAGATGTATTGGTGTCGGAAGCCATGGGGCATTCTTTAGCTCTACTACATACGGGAGGTGTCATTCATGGGGTGTTTCTTTGTTTGTGGTTGCTTGAGTTTCTCGTTGAGGGTATCTGTGTGAAATTTGGCAGCACGATGTGTCCGGTGGGTGCTAGTTGTGCGCCCCTGTTGGCTGACCTATATCTGTTCTCTTGTGAATATGACTGTGTGCCGGCGATTTCGGGGGCCGGTGCGTTCGGGGCCCGTTCCTTCTCATTCACCGGACGCTGTGTGGACGATTTTCTCGCTGTGGATGGTCGCTATATGATTGACGCAGTGAAGGATGTATGTCCACTTTCGCTGGATTTGAGGGAGGCTGCGGGTGGCCCTGCAGGCACATCATATTTGGATCTGTATCTCTATAAAAATGAGGCGGGCATTCTCTCTCGTTGACTTTATGACAAAAGAGATGATTACAATTTCGACATCGTAAACTATCCCTTTCTGGACAGTAATATTCCAGTGGGACCTGCATATGGCGTATACATATCTCGCTTAGTAGCATTTGCTAGATCCTGTGTTAAATGTGACGATTTTAATCAACGTCACAAAACATTGGTGCAGAAACTTATAAAACAGGGCTATTCCACCAAGCGCCTACACTCAAAAGTTTCTCAAATTTGGCGATACATATCGAATGCTGATAGCAAAATACGAACGTAGCGTGCAAGATCTATGGCGATACTTTTCGTAACTTGTGTCTAATTCCGCTTAACCCGGGGCTAGGGGCCGTATGAACCCATGTACTTCAAGATCCCCATGGTACTCATATGAACAGTCACAATCAAAGCGCGAGTGAGATGACGACTTTACAACGAATATTATGGATTAAGAATACTGATCAGCGATACGGATTTGATATTTTTGGTACATCATGATGTCTTTTCGGCATCATTGAAAACTGTTGACCGCTTCTCTCTTGCGGGAAACTAGCCTATGTTTATGTATACTATGATTGTCTTTTTGAATTTGGTGCTAATACTGTTATATGGAATAGGTCTTTGGATTATGGACGCGGATATTCTCTAATGGACGACGGCTGGATTATGAATGACGGACCAGACGCTTGTAATTTGGAAATCATCCCTAAGTGACGTCACCCCATTACCATTAAATCGAATATTTTGAATTCAATATATTCACTGATCAATGATGATTATATTTATGCCTCATAATAGATATCAAAGTACACAACAAGGAACTTATTGTTATTTGCATAACCTTCCCCCTATCTTCTGTAGAACCAAGGTTTTATGAAGGATACTTCTATTGTAGCCAATAACAAGTTTCCAGTAGCAAGTTGGCGGGGTTGTCCATGTGCAAAGTGTTACTGGGTATCTACAGAATATATTTAAACCCAACAACCTTTTACAACAGGACTTTTGAGTTTTAGCCCTCGGGCCCCCTGGGTAATAGTTGTGACATGTGAAATGTTCGTGTCGCTTCGCTGATCTTTCATTGTAGTCAGCAGGCCAACAGTTAAAAAATGGTTAAGTTTAGGTTTTCGTGCCCCCCATTTCCTGCGTACCATACGTTGTCAACAAAACCTCTATTTCACGAAAACATTTCTGAACTACTTAACTATTTTCCCATTAAAATTCTTTATCTCTGTAAAATCCATATGGTGCGGTCAAATCGTTTTCAAAATTTCATGTCGAACGAT
>JAVTVY010055987.1:0-30191 GCA_036873755.1 Hanleya hanleyi | reverse complement strand
AATGAACTCAATGAAGAAAAAACACCCTCCGAGCCCACAAAATGAGAACATTACAAAATGCAGCACAGTTCTCCAGTCGAAAACGTACCAGGTATGTTTTCCAATTCCATAATTTGCATTTAAATTACGTGCAAGTCATTAGAGAGATAGATTGTAAAACGTGAAATTCCAAAAATGAAATACAGCGAGAAGCGTCAAATGGCGTGAAAAGTTGTTACGCATATCATGTAATTACAAGCGTCAGATCCATCATTCATAATTCAGCCGTCGTCCATTAGAGAATCCAAAGACCTATTCCATATTCCATATAACAGTATTAGCACCAAATTCAAAAAGACAGTCATAGTTAACATAGGCTTGTTTCCTGCAAGAGAGAAGCGGTCAACAGTTTTCAATGATGCCGGCAAGACATCATGATGTTCCAAAAATATCAAATCCGTATCGCTGATCAGTATTCTTAATCCATAATATTCGTTGCAAAGTCGTCATCCAAAGAATGATGTATCTCAGTCACGCTTTGATTGTGACTGTTCATATGAGTACCATAAGGATCATATTTGGCCTGTAAGATCGGATTCCCTCCTCCCCAGTGAATGTCTCGATCCCAGAAAAAAATTAGAGGGCTGAAACTTTGTAGCTCATGATATTGGGGTCATTTTGAGCCTATTTTCATATCCCCTTAGAGGATCATGGGTAAATTGAAAATGGCGTTTATGTGAAATACCAGAAAACTGATTGGATTTTTTCTTCGAAATTCCTACCTATCTGCAGATAAATGTGATCATACACTTTCAGCTGATTCTTTATTAATTGTCCTCCGCCACGAAGTGGTGGGAGGACTTGGAAATGCTAGCCGTCCGTCCTTCCGTCCGTCCGTCCGTCCCACATCTTGTGAACGCGTGGCTCGAGAACAAATCAACCAATCAACTTCAAACTTGAGAATGTCCTTCACATCAGTCAGTCGGCCATTGGTATTGATTTTCACTGAGGTACATAATCCAAGATGGCTGCCATTGACCATATTGGATTCTGTCCGTCCCACATCTTGTGAACGCGATGTCTCGAGAACAATTCAACCAATCGACTTCAAACTTGAGAAGGTGCTTCACATCAGTTAGACGGCCATTGGTATTCATTTTCACTGAGGTATGTAATCCAAGATGGCTGCCATTGACCATATTGGATTCCACCCGTCCCACATCTTGTGAATGCGATATCTTGAGAACAAATCGACCAATCGACTTCAAACTTGGGAAGGTTCTTCACATCAGTTAGATGGCCATTCGTATTGATTTTCACTGAGGTACGTAATCCAAGATGGCTGACATTGACCATATTGGATTCCATCCGGCTCACATTTTGTGAACATGATATCTCGAGAACAATTTGACCAATCGACTTCAAACTTGGGACGGTTCTTCACATCAGTTAGATGGCCATTGGTATTGATTATCATTAAGGTACATAATCCAAGATGGCTGCCATTGATCATCTTGTATTCCGTCCGTCCCGCATCTTGTGAACGCGGTATCGTGAGAACAATTCGTCCGATTGACTTCAAACTTGAGAAGGTGCTTCACATCAGTTAGACAGCCATTGGTATTGATTTTCATTGAGGTAATATATAATCCAGGATGGCTGCCATTGACCATCTTGGATTTCACTAACCCATGTGTGTTGTTAATGCGATATTCTGGTCTATTCCACCCATCGATTTATAAACCTCGCCATCCACAAATCACCATATACAACTACAGAAGTACATTCCAGTGTTGCACTACCCATTACTGCTTCCCAAACCTCCTCAACATGTCTCAACAATTTCAGATAAAAATCTCTTTCCACATACACATATCCACTTTCCAAGTAAAGGAGATATTGGAAGCGTATATGCTGTATGCTCTCAAACAGGCTACTTGGCGGAGGACCTGCTAGCTACTCAGTTTGTTTATCTTGCAGCTTCGGGGATAACGAAAATAAGGCTGCTGCCCCCCCCCAAACCCCTTTCCCAAGGCTTCGGTACACCCAACTCGCCAGTACGCGATTGGGGAGATGAGGATAAGAGTTGAATATTAAATAATCTCGCCATATGATAGGTTGAGTCGTCTATTAGGGGACATTATATATTATGGACGCGGATATTCTTTAATGGACGACGGCTGAATTATGAATGACTGACTAGACGCTTGTAATTGGAAGGGTAAAAATAACCTTATAAAACACCATGTTTATAGTGACATATTGATAGAGAGAGAGATAAATTAGATATGTCACATTCAGCTATATAGGGTCGATCAAATACAATTTTCTCTATGTATGTCTACAAGCTAGTCAACACTCCAACATCAGCCTAAGCCATTAAAAGTGGAACTTCAACTCCCAACTCATCTTGAATATTCTGCAATCATCTGACCTTCGTTTTTTTCATCAACAGATTGATATTGTGTTTTGTTGGTTGCCTAGCCAAGTTGGCATCAAAGGAAATACTGAAGCTGATGAAATGGCTAAGGCAGCCCTAGATAATGAGGTTGATCCTGTTGGAATCCCATATAGCGATTTCAGGCCCTCTATGTGTGCTTATGTAAGAAAGCTGTTTCAGTCTTTATGAGATGCTGTGAATAATAAACTTTATGAGTTTCAAAAAACTGTAGAATATATTCACCCAGAATAGTAGCCAGAAACGTTTCGATCAAGCCATGATCAGGCGATGTAGAACTGACCATACACGATGAACTCACGAACATTCACTCAAAACAAGAACCAGCCCCAAGGTGTAATCCATACCACGAATATCTCACAGTGAAACATATTCTGATCGACTTTATAGATTTTAAGAGATCCTTTTTATCGAACAGAAGATCTTTTTTGTCGGGTAAAAGAAGATTGTATTTGAGGTTGAGAAAATTCGATTTGTTGCCGGTATAAATTGTAATGTATGTACTTGTTTTGATGTGTTGTGTTGATTGTTTGGTTATTAACTTGTTTTTGTTGACTGTCGCTTTATAGCGGAAATATTGCTGAATTCTATATCTCTCTTAGTATGACACATGCAATAACAAACTGGTATATACATTGAACAAGCCAATTTCTCTCAAATAACATAAAATCAAATCTTCTCTCGCCCAACTAAAAAGATCTTGTAAACTAGCTGCACAGTAAAAGGAATCTCGTTATGCAACCTTAAAATTTATAGAGTTCAAAATATCTTCAACTCTGAGTTTCTCGTGACATGGGATACACATCTAGGCTGGTTCATTTATCAATAAAAAGACATGACAATGAGTTTGAGAATGACCTTTTTTGTTGGGCCTATTACATTCAAAGCTTTTAAATGTGCTTTGGCTTCAGCAGTAAATATTAAACTCTGATCTGGTAATCGATATGTATTTGTTTTGGAACTAAAAATAGTAGCACATGTCAAGCTGCCATCATCTTGGGTTGTGCAAAAGGAGATCTATTATAAAATCCATCTTGTGTGCGTTTTTTATGTGGACAAGAAATTAGAAGTTAGCCAATAATTATTTGCATGTCTGTCAATCCCTGATTTCGTCACTGGAACCGCGCATCCTTATTTGGCATGGTATCCAGTTTTGTAATACTAAGGGATACTACGGCTACCTCCGAGAATCCACCGTACCTCCGAGAATCCACCGTACCACCGTACCTCCGAGAATCCACCGTATTGTCGGGTCTGAATGTTAGATGCCGATGGATGCTTTCCGGTAGTCATATCGTTGCTTTTTAGTCGCCAAACGTCATTTTTTTCACCTCTTGCATATCAGTCCAATTCAAAACGCCATATATTAAGATGAAAATGCAGGAAGAGAACCTGAGTTTGTATGCAACCGTACAAAACATGGTAGTGTGACTAACGTCACAGGACCTACGAAGTAGGGTTTGATATGATTTAAGTGTGTACTCGAGAGATGACTTGGGGGCCCTATGTGCTACCGTGATAGAATTTATATAGCAGACCCTAATTGACAGTGGGTACTATTAACTTTCCCAGATGTCATCGCTGGTGAGTCATCAGCGTAGCAACTATTATCGCCCTCAGTTCCTATTACCCTGGACGCTTATCAGCCCAGCAGTACAGCACGAGGTCACCCATCCAAGTCATGACCGGGCTCAAAGTCGCGATATGCCGTATCAGGGAACATTCAAACTTACAAGCGTCTGATCCGTCATTCATAATTCAGCCGTCGTCGATTAAGGAATATCCGCGTCCATAATCCAAAGACCTATTCCATATTCCATATAACAGTATTAGCACCAAATTCAAAAAGACAATCATAGTATACATAAACATAGGCTTGTTTCCTGCAAGACAGAAGCGGTCAACAGTTTACAATGATGCCGGCAAGACATCATGATGCTCCTAAAATATCAAATCCGTATCGCTGATCAGTATTCTTAATCCATAATATTCGTTGTAAAGTCGTCATCTAAAGAATGATGTATCTCAGTCACGCTTTGATTGCGCCTGTTCATATGAGTACCATGAGGATCTTGAAGTACATGGGTTCATACGACCCCTAGCCCCGGGTTAAGCGGAATTAGACACAAGTTACGAAACGTAACGCCATAGATCTTGCACGCTACGCTCGTATTTTGATATCAGCATGCGATATGTATCGCCAAATTTGAGAAACTTTGAGTGGCGGCGCTTGGTGGTGTAGCCCTGTTTTATAAGTTTCTGCAACAATGTTTTGTGACGTTGATTAAAATCGTCACATTTAACACAGGATCTAGCAAATGCTACTAAGCGAGATATGTATACGCCATATGCAGGTCCCACTGGAATATTACTGTCCAGAAAGGGATAGTTTACGAAGTCGAAATTGTAATCATCTCTTTTGTCATACAGTCGACGAGAGAGAAGGCCCGCTTCGATTTTATAGAGATATACGTCTAAATATGATGTGCCTGTAGGGCTAACTGTAGGTTCCTTCAAATCCAGTGAAGGTGGATATATTTCCTTCACTGATTCATTTATATAGCGATTATTCACTGCGAAAAGATCGTCTATATAGCGTTTGGTGAATGAGAAGGAACGGGCTTTGAATG
Source organism: Hanleya hanleyi (assembly GCA_036873755.1). Lineage (NCBI taxonomy): Eukaryota > Metazoa > Mollusca > Polyplacophora > Lepidopleurida > Hanleyidae > Hanleya > Hanleya hanleyi. Next base: position 25,124 of record JAVTVY010055987.1, on the reverse strand, counting down.
GCTCGGTTTTTGAAAGCGCCTGCATATAGTCATATTCATAAGAGAACAGATATAGATCAGCCGACAGGGGTGCACAATTAGTACCCATTGGAATACCTATATGCTGTTGATATATTGTGTTGCCAAATTTCACATGGATATTTTTAATGAGAAATTCAAGCAACTCTATAAACAAAGAAACATGCCATGAATGATACCTCTTGTATGTAGTAGAGCTAAAGAATGCTTCATGGCTTCCTACATTACTATATCTACGATCAGTTTTCTTGAACACCGATACTATTAATGAACTTAGACGGTCAATAAGGTCCTGATGAGGGATTGTGGTATAGAGAGTCGAGAAATCCCATGTGGATACATGTCTGTACGGTATGTGACCTTTAGCATCAAGTTCTTCCGTAAGACATTTTGAGTTTTTCAATATCCACATACATTCAACGCCAGAGTTTTTAGAAATAGTGGCGCAATACCTTTCTCAAAATGCTTTTACCTCATGAAGGGCCCTCGTCAACAGGGCTGACAGAAGCTTGGTGGTGGCGCTTCTAGAACCAGCTATGAATCTAGCTTTGTATGGTGATTTATGCATTTTGGGAGTCCAGTATACTTTTGGTATATGGTTATGTTTGGTTGAAAGACAAATACCTCTTTCCCTGAGAAACGTTTTGTGATTGTTAAATAAATCTTCCAGAGTAAATGCAGTTTGAGAGTAAGTAGACGTATTTGATGACGATATGTTTACACTCAATTCTTCAACCAGCACCTGGTAATAGTAATATTTACATATGAATATTATATTATTTTGAGCTTTGTCTGCTGGGACTATGACGAATTTACTCTGGAGATTTGCTAGAACTTCTTGCGAATTGGGGCTTCTCAGTACTTGTTTTGCTTGGGGAAGGGTACTTCTGTCAATATGGCGGATTGTTTCAACGACCTTGCTCTTGGTGAGATCCAGCCAATCAGCGAGTACTGTAGGTTCAACTTTTTCTCGCTTGGACCAATCAATAACGTACTGTTCTAAAGCAGACAGGACGATCTTCTGGTCGGCCTTCAGATTTATTTTTCTCGGCTCTCTATATTTAGGTCCCTTCATCAGGAGTAATCTTAGGTCCTTATCACTCACCACATCAAGGTCACCAATCAAAACATGTTTGCATGGTGCATAGATAAAGTTCGACGATTCACAATCACAACTATAGCCCCCCCGACGTGTATAAGTTCCAGTCAAACTCCTTGACAGCATTAGAGTAATTGAATATTTTGGTGGCTATAGATTTAGTATACTTATATGAAATGCAAGGAGGTTCTTTGAAAGTCACAGTGAAACATACAGCCAAGGGTTCCCGATGGGCATGACAGTGCATTCGCTGAGCCATGACTAAATAATAATAAAAATTTGCATCAGAATTCGGTCAGCTCAGAACTTGCTCGTAACAATGCCCCAATGCACGTTCATGCCAAAAATCAAGGTACTAATGTCAACGGTTCTCCTTATTTTGCCGACGAAAGGATTCGGATGGACTCACTCACTCATTACCGGACAATTTGCAAGTGGTAGCCATCTTCGTAGGAAAAAACTTATAGAATTTCTTGCTTGTTTTCGCTATTAAAATTTGAAGGAATTTTTCAAAGTTTTTTATGAATATCTTTCAGCAAATTATGAGCGTGTCGGCCGATCCTATGAAATGCGCATTCCCCATCTGCTTATCCTTCTGCACATGCTTACTTCCGTTTCTTATCTGTTTTGAACAAATTCGCAGATTTCCCTGAAATTTCATCAGGATATCTACGGGGCCATGTATGTGTCGTGGACCAAACTTGAGGTCATTTGGTTGAAGGTCAAGGTGGCACAATTTTTTTGAAACATTGATAATTGAAATTGTGTGAGTAGATATGAGGCGAATGATATGTGCCGCATAGCACAATTGAAGACGAAGGTCAAAAAGCAGGGAATCATAACAAATCGATATATTGGCGAGTGGATAAGTCGAAAGACGATATAATAAGGTCACCGTAAAACAAAAATCAGAAAATTATTGAAAACATTGTCATATTACAAGCGTCTAGTCCGTCATTCATAATTCAGCCGTCGTCCATTAGACAATATCCGCGTCCATACTCCAAAGACCTATTCCATATAATAGTATCAGCACCAAATTCAAAAAGACAATCATAGTATACATAAACATAGGCTTGTTTCCTGCAAGAGAGAAGCGGTCAACAGACATCATAATGTTCCAAAAATATCAAATCCGTATCGCTGATCAGTATTCTTAATCCATAATATTCGTTGTAAAGCTTATCACTTAAGTATAACTTATCACCGAACTTCAGGAATATCTCAAGCTTATGGTAGATAGGACACCTATTTACGTCGAAATGTCAACGTAACTGTGGACCAAAAATAAGAAAATCATTGAAAATTGTGTAGCCCTAGGCCGTACATGTAAATCGATGCGAATGGCTTAGCAGGAAGAGGATAGATCTGGTGTCAGGATGTGATTGGGTTGAAAACTTGCTGAAGGCGGCGTTAAAATCCTACGCACTCACTCGATGCTTTAGTGTAGGCGTTGTGTTGGGCAGTAAGATTGAGGTCATATGGTCAACAACCCATTAAAACAGTAGAGCGTTGTAGATGTATTTATAAATGGCAGGTTCCAGTTTCTTGTAGTGTAACTTCATGTAGAAGCGGAATTCATATCAGAACATCCCTCAAAGAAAACACTGTATGGTGATAATCAGAAACAGAAAGCTACACTGAAATTCCTAAACTCAATTTCAACTATGGTGAGTAATTTCTCAACTTTGATAACCCATCCGAATCCAATTCTACGTCTACTCCGCATACTGATGCGAATCTGCCGAAATAGGAATAGTTGAACTGTAATTAACAGATAAGCTAATGGAATTCTGAAATTTGCTGAATTTTTCGACTTTCCAGGTCAAATATGTAGTTGATTTAGAGCCGTTTAATGCGGAAGACTTTTCTTTGTTTCTCATTTTGTACCAACAATGTCAAAGTAACTGTTCAGACAAGAAAAAAACGTTTTTGAGGGTTCTAGCCGATGAGTGGGTGTAAATGGAGACACTGAGCCTATTGCTCAGAAAAAAATAAATCGCTCGATCGCGAGTCGTCGTTTCTTTCGTGGCACCAAGTTGCGAAGACTATGACAGCAGTAATCTCAGTGGATTCATATCAAGTTTCGAGAGATACCAGAGAAAATGACTACGGTCACTTGATCTAAACATTTGGTTTCTAAAACGAGGAATCAAAGTCGAACAAATTCAGCATGGTTACAATAGGCCCCGTAATCAATAATATGACGGGTACTTCTCAAAATATCATGTCCCAATGACTAACTTCGCGTTGTTGAGCAGGATTGAAACAACACCAGCATTTGGGGCGCGAGAAATGATGTGGATGGGGATGGTGGTTATATATGGATTCCATGAGATGCGAATATATTGGAATATGGGCAAGAATTAGACTGTCTGTATCCCTCGAATATGACGTGTTTTCCTTAAACACTCTTAGACCTACGGTGTACATATTTGTACACACATTACTATGTACAATTGCTACACAAAACGCATACAGTCACCGTGTATATTTCCTGGTTATCTTCCTTGATTGTCGCAGATAATCAGCATTGTGTCGTATAATCATACCAACTGCTTCATTTCCAGCGCTTAGTTTCGATCATTTATTACATATATAAAGAAAGTGTCATTGAATCCTCCTGACTGACTGAATTGTGGGGTTCAATGTTGACGTGGATACATGGCTAGGGGCCGTAAGAACCCATGTACTTCAAGATCCTCATGGTGCTCATATAAACAGTCACAATGAAAGAGTGTCTGAGATACATCATTCTCTAGATGACGACTTTACAACGATTATTATGGCTTAAGAATACTGATCAGCGATACGGATTTGATATTTTTGGAACATCATGATGTCTTGCCGGCATCATTGAAAACTGTTGACCGCTTCTCTCTTGCAGGAAACTAGCCTATGTTTATGTATACCATGATTGTCTTTTTGAATTTGTTGCTAATACTGTTATACGGAATATGGACTAGGTCATTTGATTATGGACGCGGATATTCTTGAATAGACGACTACTGAATTATGAATGACGGACCAGACGCTTGAAATGTGCAAACTGGCTCTTCGTTCATGTTGATCCACAGTCTATATATACAATACGTCATGTGTTTGTAAAGGACGCTGAATATGTCGATTTTGCAATTTGTAATCCTTTCAGTACAGTTTGTTCCCATGATTCTTAAACTGCAGTCACAAGGTATTATGTAATTCGTGTCATATTGTCATATTGGTACATTCGTGTGAACGTACTCTTTATACACACAATTGTTTACATCTTGTGCACAATTTAGTTTTTTTTTATTGCCATGGACAATAAGCGAAATCACACGAATTTTCGTTTGTCAACGTTCATAACTGATTTGGAGAACGCATATATACAATTCCAAAATTCCTTTCAGAATTTTTTTTTAGTTGGCATTTTCTTCCTTACCTTTCAAACATCCATATTTCGGTAGATGCGGAGAAACTTCCGCCGTTGACTTGAAATTGGGATCGCCTGGACCCTCAAATAAGTACCATGAATATTTCTCTGCATCAATGAACACCGGATATATTAGAGATATATTATTTTCTTTAGGCCCAAAGAGTTTTTGTTATCAAAAATGACGGGACCTTTATAGCAAGACGGCCGAGTATATCCCGAGGATATCTGATAGAAGCTAGGACTCCTTTCTAGGGAAGCTGTCACAGCTTCGTCTGTTTCAAGCGGCGAAGCGTTTGTTCGGTGCAAAACGATGTTTTCGGAGTTCTTCCGACAGCCTCAAAATAGAGTCTGCTTTAATTGGATTTTCTAGGAACTTGTTCACCCAAGTAAAGAATTAATCGAGCCGCCTTGTACATCCCTGTCAAAGTAGTTAATGATGTTATTTCTACATCCTTTGAAGATATTATCGACGCACAATTGTATCATAGCAAGCGTCAGATTCGAAATTCATTATTCAGCCGTCGTTCATAACGAGAGATCCCGAAGGATCTTGGCGCCCACCGTTGTCCGATAATTGTAAGCTAATGACAAGAGGATCTTTTTGTCCGTTGTTACTAAGAACAAACGATTGATTTGTAAAACACCAAGATATAATCTTTCTAAGTTTCAGGAGTTTCAAGATTTCTAGAAACTGTACTTATGTCGGTTGTTATAGTACAAGAGAAATGAGCAAAGTTAGTCTGAAAGTGAATGTACATGTACGGAGGATCCTTCGTTTTCGTTTTGTAGTATTTTTATCTTATTTATTTTTTTGCACGTGTCATCATTGGGTACTGGAAGCGAAGACAAATCTCTTTGACACTTTGGCATGAGCTATGAAACATACCTTAGATTTTATAATTAGGAACGAATCCTAATTCTGTTCTGTTTACTGGGCTAGTTTCAGATATCTCTTTTAAGATACCATGCTCGAAAATAGTAAGATGGTAGAATTACAAGCGTCTGGTCCGTCATTCATAATTCAGCCGTCGTCCATTAGAGAATATCCGCGTACATAATCCAAAGACCTATTCCATATAACAGTATTAGCACCGAATTCAAAAAAGACAATCATAGTATACATAAACATAGGCGGTCAACAGTTTTCAATGATGCCGGCAAGGCATCATGATGTTCCAAAAATAGCAAATCCGTATCGCTGATCAGTATTCTTAATCCATAATATTCGTTGTAAAGTCGTCATCTGAATACTTAATACTGAACGGATCCAGTCCGTGCAGTAATGTTGAAACTTCGAAAATGTCTGAATCCTGCTATTTCCCTTGGATCGAAACATGCAGTGGTCTACAGTTGTCGAGTTGTGACGTTGTGTCACAAAAGTGACGTCTCTTCATGTAGCCGACCCGCCGGCAGACGAAAGGGTGGGGCAGTTCACTTGCAACTGCATGGACTAGAGAAAACTGATTTAAAATTTGAAGAATTACATTTTAATTCCGAATTATTTGAACTCCTTGATATGGAAGGTGAATGTATGGATATTCTCTATAGTCAATATATAGAATATGCCCCACCGTTTGATCCGCCGACTCTTGTGATGCAACGTCACAACTCGGGAATACCGTATTAATTTGAAGCGTAACTTGGATTTTCGAATCGGACCAAAAAAGGTATCTTGCACAACTAGACCCCATGTGGAACCGGTGTATCAAATTTCAGAAAGATCCATGAAATATTTCCTGAGAATTCACGATAACAATATTTCAAGGGGAAATTCAAAATGGCCACCTGGCGGTCATATTGGATTTTCGAATCGGACCAATAAAGGTATCTTGCACAACTGAGCCACAAGGGGAATGTGTGTACCAAATTTGAGGAAGATCCATGTACTTCCTGAGAAATCACGATAAAGTTACTTGGGGAAATCTAAGATGGCCGCCAGGTGGCCATATTGGAATTTCGATTCGGACCAGAAAAAGGTATCTTGCACAACTAGACCCTAAGAGGAACCTGTGTACCAAATTTGAGAAAGATCCATGCAGTACTTCCTGAGAAATGACGATAACAAAGTTTAATGGGGAAATCCAAGATGGCTGCCTGGTGGCCATATTAGATTTTCGAATCGGACCAGAAAAGGTATCTTGCACAACTAGACCCCAAGGGGAACCTGTGTACCAAATTTGAGAAAGATCCATGAAGTAGTTCCTGAGAAATCGCGATAACAAGGTTTCATGGCGAAATCCAAGATGGCTGCCTGGTGGCCATATTGGATTTTCGAATCGGACCAGAAAAGGCATTTTGCACAACTAGACCCCAAGGGGAACCTGTGTACCAAATTTGAGAAAGATCCATGCAGTACTTCCTGAGAAATCGCGATAACAAGAATTGTTTACGGACGGACGGACTGACGGAAGACACGGACGGACGGACTGACGGAAGACGGACCACGGACAAAAAATGATTTGAACAGCCCACCATCTGGTGATGGTGGGCTAAAAAGCAACCATATGACTACAGCAAAGCTTCCCTCGGCACCTCACATTCAGACCCTCGGACGTAGCCTTAGTATCTCAGCCACGCTTTTATTGCAGTTGTTCATGTGGAGACAACGAAGTATCCACACGGGCCCTAGCATCGACTTAAGCAGAATTAGATACGCTAGCTCGGGAGCTGTGATGACAGGTCAGCTCAAATAATTAACTCATCTGATTTTGATAGATGAGTACCATGGACGTCTGATGGAATACACGCCTCAACATGGGTAAACCTGGTAAATGCAAGAATACCCAGAAAAACTAACCTGTAATTCCCGACGTCATATGGCTTAAAAGACCTATTTCGTATGTCAATTAGCACCAATTACAAATGCTTATGAAATACAATAATAACACAAGGTGGTTTCCCACAAGAGAGAAGCGGTCAAGTTTTCAATAATGTCAGCAAGACATGGAAGTCCTTTACATAAAATCCTAATCACGGACCATTGTCCAAGTGAAATTCCAATTCGTTTTAAAGCGTATGTATCTCAGTCCCGCTTTGATGGCATGGTCATTTGATCACTATTGATATGTAGAACTCCGGATATCCAAACGGCGCCTATCCCCGTATTAAGCGGAGATAAGGGTACGAAACTAAGTAGCGCCAGATTAGAGTAGCGTCAAAGTTACTAAACGTAGTGCCAGCGATCTTGCACACTACGATACTATTTTGCTGTCAATGTACCTTCTTGGGGAACTTTATACAACTGTTCAACTTCTGGGTGCAAAAAAATGGATACCTATGGAAGGTACAAAATAGCAGGCTTATCAAACTCCACGCGCGCACCCCAGTTCATTATACATCCGTGTAGACGAGTCCAATTCGTGTCCATGGACCAGAAATCCTGGCGCTGGTCTCATTCAATCCTTGCGTTCTTGAAATATTTCTCACCCGCGTACAAAGTGCATGCACTCGGACCAAATTTCACCAATATCCGGGTCTTTCTGGGGCCGTTTGACCCGAATGCATTTCCACAGAAATAGCGGTGGATTTCGGGTGAGACTATCATGTCGGAGAAGAGAGTCTGTACTTCTCACTAATACACCATCATCTCTTATACCGAATGGTCAGTATTATGTTTTATCAACGCCCCATTGCATGAAGTCATGTTTGTGATCGCTCGGTGGTAAGGCCGGACTGAATTCGGGGAAGAACTGGTGCGAGTCCGTGGCCGTGGAATACTTGATGGGCACAGGGATTGGATGGGCGATCGGCAGAATTACTGGTTGCATGATGCACTCCAGATCACACGGAAATAGAGGGGTGGACAAGGAGCGGATGGGTACATGGACTCCAACCGTACTTACAGTTTCTTTCTCATAATCTAAAACAGTGTTGCAGACACCGAGCTTATGTAGAACGTCCCTATGACATTAAAAACTTAACTCACTCACACGCTCATCCGAATGAATGGGTCCGGCTATCTGAAAAGGGTCCCTTGGATATCAGAGCCCGTTCTAGGTAACACATAGGAGACCGAACACTGATCTCTGGGGACCAGCGTTTCTATCACACCGGTACTCATGATTTGGTCGACAAGCGCGACTATCATCACATGGACTTTATACAAGTTTATACTTTTAACTTTAAGAGACAAACGTGACGTAAAACAGGGTCGACTGACGCTGAAATATGGTTTTCGTCGGTTTTACATTTTCGTATACTTTTCAGCATGGATTTTTAAAATACGACACATTGAATGAAAACCAATCTAATGTTTCCAAAGTCACCATATCTGCAGAAATATTACTTTGGAAATATTAAACATCTCAAATGTACACAAAAAAACCAGACACTCAGTCGACGCTGTTTTAAGTAACTCTGATCCGAGCGTTAAGCGGGTGCTAGGTGCCGGGTGGATACTTCATAGTTTCCACATGAACAACTTCAATAAAAGCGTGGCTGTGATACTAAGGCTTCGTTCGAGAATTCACCGTAGTTTCGGGTCGGAATGTTAGGCGCCGAGGGATGCTTTCCGGTAGTCATATGGTTGCTTTTTAGTCGCCAGACGTCGTCAGTTTTCCCACTTCTTGTATATCGCTCCAATTTAACAATATGACACTTTAGCAGAATTAAAGAAATACATTTTTGGCTTTACCAACGTAACACCTAAGGGAATGTTTCGTATGTTCACCAATGTAGTGGCGTTTAGTTCATTAGCTGAGTTAGGTATTTGAGCTGATCTGCCATCACCTCACCCGAGCTAGAGTATCTAATTCTGCTTGAGCCGTTGCTCGGCGCCGGGTGGTTACTTGGGGTAGTCTCAACATGAATACAAAGCGTGGCTGAAATTCTTCGGCTATTTCCGAGGATCCGCTGTATTTTTGCGTCTGAATGCGAGGCGCCGAGAGAAGCTTTCCTGTGGAGTCACATGGTTGCTTTTAGTCACCAGACATCTACTTTTCCCACCTCTTAAATATCTCTTCAATCTTTCATTACTACATAAATGGGCCTTGATCATTTGATTCCGAAGAGAGAGAGAGAGAGAAAGAATTATGATTTAACGTCACGTTCAGCAATATTTCAGCTGTATAGCGGCGATCAAACAAAACAAGTCAAAAGGCGACAATCTAAAAGTGATCAAGACAACACATTAAACCTGTGTATACGTACAAACCGATTTCTCTCAAATAACCGAAAATCAAACCTTTTACCCGACCAAAAAGATCTTAAGCAGCCGCTCGATGAAGAGAATCTTTTACAATCGTAGATTTTGAAGTCTATTTATATGCGTCTTCCTCCTGTGTTGACAAAAATATTGTTATTTAAGGACGCCAAATAGCTTCGATCTTTAAAATAAGCGCAGAGAGCCTAACCGATTTCGATAACGGTTCTCTCCCTCATCCAAACATGTCAATACCGGGAAATGCAGTTTTAAATTGCCTTTTCTGATCCACTTCATCAGTCGTCGCTATATAGCTGAAATATTGCTGAACGCGACGTTAAGCCTTAATTCTCTCTCTCTCCAATTCATCAGACTGATTTATCTATCAATGATGTTGAATGTCGGTGAGTACTCTAACAAATCAGTGCTACTTCAGTGTTACACCACTACTATCTACCATTGACAATACTTGTGCTAGCATGATAGTGTCTATTGTTGTAACCCCAGCCTATTGTAAACTGTAATCACTCACAATTCAATTCAATTCTTTATTGGCACTAACACAATTCACATTGGTTATATATCGCTCCAACATGTCACATGTTTAGACCCGAATATGTTCACCCATTGCACTGTTCTGTACCATCTATTCCACTTTACTTCACGGTGTTCATCAGGAGGAGTAGAGATATTATATCAAATATCGTTTGTATTAACCACTTACTCATGTCTAAATTTATGTGATGATTTTATTTTTAATTGAAAACAAAATATGGATGTGCTATTTTGGCCTTTTTAATTCAGTTTTATATTTTTAATAAATAGGGTCGTTTTTGTTGTAAATAATTACAATAAGCTGGTCATATTTATATTATCATTTAAATTGAAGTATACCGCTCCCTTCTTGCCAACTAACGCCTTTGGAGTTTTAACATACATGTTTATATTTTACTTATGAACAGTACATTTTGTTTCTTTTTAAAACACTGTATTTATTTTAAAACAACACGTAAAGTACTTATTTTTTATATCCAAGTACCGTTTTAATTTTAATTGTTTTTTTTAAGTAAACTCAATGGCCTGGCCTACATGATCCAACTTAGGATGGGAGGCCATAAATTCAAAATTTGATTGATTGATTCACTTCACCTGACGAAGCAGATATCCACTATCTGGGAAAGCCCGTGATCATTAAACTTACTTAGTCTTAAAGGTGCCACCCTTTGTTATTCTTTTATGCTACACAGACTAACACGGCTACCCCCAATTTCTAATCTTCACAATTTCATATTCGAAGGATACGGGAACAGTCAAATTTTTGCCGACAATCAAATATATTCGCATCTCATGGAATCCATATAACGGGACACCATCATCCCCATCCATGTAAGCTCACCCACCCCAAACCCTGCTGTAGTGTCGGTCCACTATGAGCAATAGGAGAGAGCGAGAGATAGAATTAAGGTTTAACGTTGCGTTCAGCAATAGTTCAGCTATATAGCGATGATCAAACAAAATTCTAAGTATTCAAGTCAACAACTCACTAAACTGAGGCGTTAAAACAGGTACAAACATTAAAATTTGTACAACAAACCAATCTCTCTCAAATAATCTAAAATGTCATCTTCTTTTACTCGACTACAAAGATCTTTCAGCGTAGCTGCTCGATAAAAAGTATCTCTTACAATCTTAAAATCTATGCAGTCTATGGGAATATGTTTCACCGTGAAATCTTCATGGTATGGAATACACCTTGGGACCGGTTCTTTTTTTAGTAAATATTCGTGAGTTAATCGTGTATGGCCGATCCTACATCGTCTAATCATGGCCTGATCGAAACGTTTCTGTTCAGATGAGTATAACAAAAAAAAAAACAAGTCAACAACCCAGCAATCCAGAAGTAATCAACACAACACACCAAAACATGTACATACATTAAAACTTATACAACAAGCCCATTTCTCTCAAATAACCTAAAATTCAGTCTTCTTTTACTAGACTAAAAAGATCTTCTAAAGTAGTTGCTTGATAAAAAAAATTCTTACAATCATAAAATCCATACAGTCGATCAGAATATGTTTCACTGTGAGATCTTCGTGCCATGGATTACACCTTGGGGCTGGTTAATTTTATAGTAATTGTTCGTGAGTTAATTATGTACGTTTGCGAGCGGCGGCATAACTTGATAGTAGAAGCAAATCACTCGGTTAACGCATTTAGTACCCATTATCTACTTAGTATACATAGTCGTCATCAGTCGCCGATTCAATTAGGCGAGAACATGGTTCAATGTCAGCAAATTTGAAACGAAAGAACCTTTTCTATGGCTTTCCTTGAACATGATATTCGAGCTCACATTTATGTTAGTTACGGCTAAAAGCATGATGCGTATGTTTATACAATTGTTTTTTATTAACAAGAATGCTATCTTGAAGAGTTGAAATACCTTATCATTATGCGCGTATACGTAATGGCAATATTATCGTCATAGTTTTACCGATGTACATACTCTGAACGCAATACGCAGAATGTAGGGTATACATTTATCTACATGGCTATTAATGAAATGTAAATATTTAAGCAAAGATTAAATAGCAGCTTAGATGGAGACGAGAACTATTAACGCATGTTAAATCCTTATACTGTTATTACACATAAAACACATGCTTGTCTTCTATCTAAGTTGTTAAAATATATGACGTATATCGCTTCGTGGAAATGTTGCTTGGTACATAGTAAAATCCCCAGTTGAAGGAAATCAGCCACAATTATCCCCCAGAAGTAGATAACTCACTCTGCACTAAAGCTATAGCCTTTGACAAGCATGAATCAACTAGGCGTTAGTCCTATCCCCGACATAGTAACACGATTCCATGGGGCTTTCAATATACTCTCGACATAGTAAAAAGATTCCATGGGGCTTTCAATATACTCCCGATATAGTAACAAGATTCCATGGGGCTTTCAATATACTCCCGACATAGTAAAAAGATTCCATGGGGCTTTCAATATACTCCCGATATAGTAACAAGATTCCATGGGGCTTTCAATATACTCCCGATATAGTAACAAGATTCCATGGGGCTTTCAATATACTCTCGACATAGTAAAAAGATTCCATGGGGCTTTCAATATACTCCCGATATAGTAACAAGATTCCATGGGGCTTTCAATATACCTCGACATAGTAAAAAGATTCCATGGGGCTTTCAATATACTCCCGATATAGTAACAAGATTCCATGGGGCTTTCAATATACTCTCGACATAGTAAAAAGATTCCATAGGGATTTCAATATACTCCCGACATAGTAACAAGATTCCATGGGGCTTTCAATATACTCCCGACATAGTAACAAGATTCCATGGGGCTTTCAATATACTCCCGACATAGTAACAAGATTCCATGGGGCTTTCAATATACTCCCGACATTGTAACAAGATTCCATGGGGCTTTCAATATACTCCCGACATAGTAACAAGATTCCATAGGTCTTTCAATATACTCCCGATATAGTAACAAGATTCCATGGGGCTTTCAATATACTCCCGACATAGTAACAAGATTCCATGGGGCTTTCAATATACTCCCGATATAGTAACAAGATTCCATGGGGCTTTCAATATACTCTCGACATAGTAAAAAGATTCCATGGGGCTTTCAATATACTCCCGATATAGTAACAAGATTCCATGGGGCTTTCAATATACTCCCGATATAGTAACAAGATTCCATGGGGCTTTCAATATACTCTCGACATAGTAAAAAGATTCCATGGGGCTTTCAATATACTCCCGATATAGTAACAAGATTCCATGGGGCTTTCAATATACTCTCGACATAGTAAAAAGATTCCATAGGGCTTTCAATATACTCCCGACATAGTAACAAGATTCCATGGGGCTTTCAATATACTCCCGACATAGTAACAAGATTCCATGGGGCTTTCAATATACTCCCGACATAGTAACAAGATTCCATGGGGCTTTCAATATACTCCCGACATAGTAACAAGATTCCATGGGGCTTTCAATATACTCCCGACATAGTAACAAGATTCCATAGGTCTTTCAATATACTCCCGATATAGTAACAAGATTCCATGGGGCTTTCAATATACTCCCGACATAGTAACAAGATTCCATGGGGCTTTCAATATACTCCCGATATAGTAACAAGATTCCATGGGGCTTTCAATATACTCTCGACATAGTAAAAAGATTCCATGGGGCTTTCAATATACTCCCGATATAGTAACAAGATTCCATGGGGCTTTCAATATACTCCCGATATAGTAACAAGATTCCATGGGGCTTTCAATATACTCTCGACATAGTAAAAAGATTCCATGGGGCTTTCAATATACTCCCGATATAGTAACAAGATTCCATGGGGCTTTCAATATACTCTCGACATAGTAAAAAGATTCCATAGGGATTTCAATATACTCCCGACATAGTAACAAGATTCCATGGGGCTTTCAATATACTCCCGACATAGTAACAAGATTCCATGGGGCTTTCAATATACTCCCGACATAGTAACAAGATTCCATGGGGCTTTCAATATACTCCAGACATAGTAACAAGATTCCATGGGGCTTTCAATATACTCCCGCACATTGGCCAGATTTAATATATCCGTTCACACATTTAAAAAATTTGTTACAGATAATTTCAATGCACAAAGATAGTTTATTGTTTGAGAGATCGGTGACACTGACCTTGACCGTTGACCTAAACCAACTCGTGTTTTTTTTGAAGTACCAGAATACCGAAAGTTTGGTCACAATTCATAATCCTAAAAGTGGAGATATCACATGTCGAACCATCGTAATCTATACGGCTAATACACATCGCTACCGCAGTTAGTACCCGTACGGACATCCCATGGGATTACTGATAATGGGGTCATTTATCGCCAACCAATCGGCGAGGAATACGGCCTTTTTAGGCCGCTAATCAGATTCTCGCTAACTAAGGCTTATAGGCAAGTACCATACACACACGCAGTCCACGTGTGTCTGAGTTAGATCAATACATGGCGAAGGTATTAGACGACAGCGAAATAATGTGTTGAGAGGTTTTTGTAACTGAGATCGTTTCGGCATGGATTCATTAACAGAAGAAGAGGACACCAATATTATATTTATATTAATGTCATGTAGAAAGTAGGTGATATTTATATTCAGTTATTTTTAGGATGTTTCTTTCTTGTTGGTAAAGCACGAATAGTTTTACTGGGTGGGCCAGTCCAGTGCGAGACTCGAACCCGCGCCCTCGGAGTTTGGCACCGACTCGCCAGCAGACTCATCCATCACAAGAATCGTGCTTTTATCCAAAAGATAATTGGATATAGAAGAACAGGAATTAATTTTGGGATATAGTGCTGAGGAGAGAATAGGTGTAATGGTTATGAAGAAGACTGGTGAGGATAAGTCGCTGATGTTTCAAGCGTTGTCCACGATGCACAAACAGCCAAAATTCGGCGACGTAAATCAAGAATAAGAGATACGAGGCTCCGTTATTATCGATTATGGAAAAACAAACGGAGTTTCTAATAGCCGATGCTTTCATGGATGAAAACTACATCATATCAAAATTCTATTCTTCGTTATTTTCTAACAATAAATACGTTCAATTAATTATTCCTCATTCTGTTTTTTTTTTGCATTTGACAGTGTAATACACACACCACATCTCGACGTGTGGCATTTTGTTGTGAGAACAGTTTACTCTCATAATAATCCTCTGTTAGACTGATGGCCACTCGTTCGAGTTTCTTAGCACAGTCTGGCGATCTGTCAATTTGTTTTCTCTCAAAATCGCTAGATAGGCGTACATGCATGCGCAGGTAGTCAACTAGGATAATCTTATCGCTCTCATTCATATTCATTGGATTACAACGCATATAAGGGAAGTGGGAAGAGGTGCCGACATACTGACAGTCACATGACTTCACAGTATAGTTTTCTGGTTAACCTATTCTAAAGCACATACCAAGAATCTAACGATTATCATACCTGACCATAAGGCTGTCAGCACGGGTTCGTTCTGCGTAGCTAAGAGAAGAAATCGTGCGAAGGGACGACGATGTGGAACTGAAGTTAATAGACACCCCTCAGAACTCAATATATGTCTTCATTGCCATTAGTTTAAACATATCAATATTTTCAACTATTTCTTGGTGTTGAGGTGCAGTGACCTTTGACCTCGACATCCGCAGATTTATTCTTTGTCCTTAGTTTGAGTATATCATGATTTATGCTATTTATGTTATGCTCCCGAGTTAGTGTATCTAATCCATGTGCAAGATATACTAATTCAGAACCTGGAACTAGAGGTATCGCACAGACATCACGTTAAGGGACGGACGCTCCGACGGACAGAACTCGCCTAACGATGTACGTACAAACATTGCGTAACGGAGGGCGCGTAGGTGCCTGAATTTCGACGAGAAAAACATGTAGCTATTTTTCTTTGATATTCCTTGACTCGTCAAGACATGAACCCATTATTGGACTGAGTGGGACTTTATCGCCAACTTATCTAAGAATCAACTCACCAGCCTCTTTAATTATTCCTTTTTTTCAACATGTTTGATCGACTTTTTCCGGGCTGGTGTGACGTGAGGATATGATCAGAAAGCATTCAAATTGGAAATCGTGTTGTCATGGTAATACATTATACACATATGGTCGATGCTATCGTATCATGCAAGTATGTAGATGTATGGTTGTCGGAAACCTTCGGTACTATCACAAGCTCCTCGTTATTAACACTGAATTTCTTAGACATGGCAGTGTGACTAACGTCACAGGACCTACGAAGTTTGATATGATTTAAGTGTGTACTTGACCTAAGACATGTTTTTGCCAAGTTCGAGGTTTATAGGTCACATAAGTAGGTCAGCGCCAGGGGTGGGGAAATCATCTCGAGGGTAGTGCATAGGTTGAATAAGTGTACCATCATGTAAGCTACCAGAATATATGGGAATTGGGGTATTCCATCATCCAATGATAACCATTCTCAGATGGTCTGAATATCAAATGGACCAGGCTTCCTGGTATCAGGAAACCTTAAAAAGTCTCAATGAAACATACAACCAAGGGTTCCCGATAGGCATGACAGTGCACTCGATGAGCGATGAATAAATAATAAAAAAATAATTATAAATCAAATTTTTATCAGAATTCGGTCAGCTCAGAACTCGCTGATAAGAGTCCCCTAATGCACGTTCCTGCCAAAGATCAAGGTTCTAATGTCAACGGTTCTCCTTATTTTGCTGACGAAAGGATTCGGATGGACTGACTGACTACCGGAAAATTTGCAAATGAGAGCCTACTTTGTAGGAATTTCGATTTCTGGATGCTAGTAACTGCGCATGCTGGACCAGAAGATTTGCTGCAGCAAGGAAAAAACACGAGGAAATCTCAGCGATACATTTATCCCTCTGTAATTCAATGTAATACCCTCAGAAGCTCTGTCTTTCAATGACGGAATTAAAATGTAAGCTATTTTGAGAAACGCATCAAACGTCTGATGGCATGCGAATTCCGTACGTTATTTCGAGTACAGGAAATGTTAATAGCGTTCACTAAACGCTTCAATGAGATAAACGGCCGCGCAACGAGCAGATAATATTTACTCGCAGAAGCTTGATCTGTCAAAATATTTCTTCACTGACATCCGTTGTACGTTCATCAAACTATATATTTTCTCGGCAATTACTGCCAAACTAGTGTTACCCAACCTGCCTTTAAAACTGTCTTGTATCAAGCCGTTACAAATACATGCATCACCTTTAATAGCCTGGGTGTCAGACAGGGGTATTTAGACTTTTACATGACGCGAGCATGAGATAGAAAGTTATACTAAGATAAAAGCCGACAGTTGTGATATTACGATTACAGTGGGTTGCCGTGTGGAAAATTTAGCAAGAAGCTGGGTCGGTGAATCAAAGGATGGGTGACACCCTGGAAAACGGGTGGACCCCTATTACCAGGCGCTTTGGAGACGTCATAATTATATTGTAATCGATAGACACTTTCCCGAATAATTGATGTGCATTATTTATGTGTATGTAATTGTATTTACATACACAGATTGATTGAAGAAAAATGGATGCACCAGTCTTGTGTTTGCTCCATCAGACGTCCATGATGCTCATCTATTAACATCAGATGAGTTGTTTGAGCTGATCGGTCACCACAGCTCCCGAGCTAGCGTATCTAATTCCGCTTAAGCCGGTGCTAGGGGTCATGTGGATACCTCATAGTCTGCACATGAACAGCTGCAATAAAAGCGCGGCTGAGATACTAAGTCTACGTCTGAGAATCCACCATATTCTCGGGTCTGAATGTTAGGTATCGACGAATACTTTCCTGTAGAGTCATATGGTTGCTTTTTAGTCTCCACCTCTTGAATATCGCTCCAATTTACATGTATTATCCATATTGTCCTTCAAAATTTATTTCGATTAAGGGAGAGAACGAAAACTCTCTTTCGGAATAAACTTTTATTGAAACTTTTTTTGTATAAATTAGCTCCGTTATATACATGGTTAAAAACTGAAATGAAAGTCGCGTTTCATCATATCTGCTTATGCTGTGAATGCCCTTTAATATGGGGTCGGATTGAAGAAACATTTCTTAGTTCCTTGTCTAAGAAATGATTGGGAAATGCAGAAAAATAACCATGAAGTTGAATTTTTAGATTAAAATCGAAAATATATCTTTAATAAAATATCAGATTCATCGTAAATCACTCTTTCATTTAACGATCACCAAGTTAATTTCTGATAAAATTTTGGATTTTTTGGATACTTTCCCATGGTATTCCCATTAAAATGGCAACAATTTAGTTATATTTAAATTAAATTATGCATATTCGTTTAACAATGAAAATATACTTTCAATATATCAAAACTTCTTGCGAAATAGTATGTTTTCCACTTTGAAATGTATTAGAAACTGCGCCTGAGGTGTCGGTCTCCAACTTCAAGAATGCTTGTGAACCATAAGAATTTTTGAGAATAGAACCTCCTTATGTCCTGCTGCCGTCCTTGAAAACTGTTGGCCGCTTCTGTCTCGCAAGAAACAAAACAGTTTAAACCTATTCGGAATTTGTGTTGGCTGTCTAACGTCAAAGCTCTTCCGATTATTGACGCTGAAGTTCTTTTGTGGACGACGGCTGAATACCGAATAACGGATCTGATGTCTATACCCGCATGGAAAGTAATGAAATATGCTTTCATTTTCGTAGCATTCAACATGCTACTCGGATCGTGAAATTCGCGCATCTGCTGACATAAATATACAATACATTTTATGGTGTTTAATGGGCACATCAGTTCGCTATTACATGTACGTTCAACAAAAATGATTTAATATTGTTACTTCGCATTACGGGTACCGGTAACTAAAGAATTTTAGTCTTCCACTATCTCGAGATGGTTAAATGGAACCTGCCACTTCGGTAAGGACACTATGCTGAATCGCGTAGTCGAACACTGGGGGGTTCAGATCCTTGGATATTTCTTAATCTCTTTTCCTAATTACTAATCATCCGAGTTGTATGGATATATGACTTTTTTGTGAACTCAACATATTGTACTCAGATACCGAGTCATGGCATCATGAAAACGATTTCCTACAAGAGAGAAGCGGTCAACAGTCTTGTGTTTCTATTATATTTAATTCATAAACATTATGAATTGGCACGGACTGTCATACGAAATATATCTTTCGATTATTGACGAGGATTTTTTTTTATGGATGACTGCTAATGGAGAGAGAGAATTAGATTTCAGCTATAGATCGAGGATCAAATCAAACTGTCTAGACCTAATTACAAGCGTCTAATCCGTCATCCATAATTCAGCCGTCGTCCATTAGAGAATATCCGCGTCCATAATCCAAAGACCTATTCCATATTCCATATAACAGTATTAGCACCAAATTCAAAAAGACAATCATAGTATACATAAACATAGGCTTGTTTCCTGCAAGAGAGAAGCGGTCAACAGTTTTCAATGATGCCGGCAAGACATCATGATGTTCCAAAAATATGAAATCCGTATCGCTGATCAGTATTCTTAATCCATAACACTAAGGCAAGTCAACAATCTACCAGAAATCTAAGAGCAATCTGAAATTGATCGACAACACGTATGACCTCGTACATACATTAAAATTTATTTAATAAACTGACAGCTTTCAAATACTTAAAAAAAACTTCTCTCCGATGATTGAATAGATCTTCTAAACTGGATGCTTGGTATAAATATTCCCACAATCTTAAAATCTAAGCAGTTGTTCAAAATATGTTCAACTGTGAGTTTCTCATGACATGAACTACACATCGGGGCTGGTTCCTTTCTTAATAAATTGTTGGGAGTCAGTCGAGAATGACCAGTTCTATACCACCTAAATATATCCGCATCAAAATGCTTCATACTTCTAAGGTGAGTATAACCTGTAGCTTTCTTACATGTAAACTCATGAAGCTTGTTTTTGATCTCGGCATACCACAAAGATTGAAACAGCTTTCTCATAGGCACACATAAAAGGTTTGAAATCACTATATGGGACTCTACGATGATTAACCTCATTATCTAGGGATGCCTAGGCCTCTTTATCAAGCAGCTACTTTAGAAGATCCTTTTAGTGGGGTAAAAGAAGACTATTTTAGGTTATTTGAAAGAAATCGGTTTATTGCATAAGTTTTAATGTATGTACATATCTTTTAGTGTGCTGTGTTGATTACTTCTGGATTGCTGGGTTTTTTACTTGCTTTGTCAGAATACTTAGAATTTTGTTTGACCATCACTATATAGCTGAAATATTGCTGAACGTGACATTAAACCTTAATTCTCTCTCTCGCTCTCTTGTATCAGCACCAGTATTTCTTTCCATTCCAACACCAGTAATAACTGTTCCTCAGCTCTACGGTCACATAACTTGAGTATTCAGGGTGAAGAGAGGAGTTGAAGATCTATTCTTGATCGTCTGAAGGAATGACAGTGACTCTGACAATATGACACACGTTTTGTACGTTGCTGGACCCAATATCGTCAAAAGGGCTTGGGCTACAGCCGTAAATATAGGACTCTTTATCTGTCAATCGATGGGTTCGGTACCGTTCTAGAACCAAAAATATCAGCACACGCCACTTTGTCGCCATCTTTGGAACCATCAGTATAGCCTTATGTGAATCGTACGTAATTTATCTCAGTGGACCCAATTCTTGCTGATACACAAGTTGGTTTGCGTCAGCCTTTTTAAATTTCATCAGTGTAATATCTACTTGCGGTTTGGCTAACTGCCAAGGTGGAAATGGTGGACGCCACGGCTGAATATTGAATGTCCTTCGAGTGGCGCTGTATTTGTTTAGCACAGAACGCTGTTTTCTGGCTCCTTCCGGCAGTATCAGGGTAAAGTTCGTTTTAATTAGAATCTCACGGAAATGCCTTGGTCCTCCCAAGAATCGATTAATTCAAGCCGCCTTTCATGGTGGTTAATGATATAAGTTTTCTCTCCTTTGAAGATGGTGTCAACACACATGATTGTATTACAGAACTGTAGTTTGTACAGTACCTGCTATCTAACAGTTCGCAGTTCGAATGCTACAATACATTGGCTATGAATGCCATATCTGTTCGATCGCATTGTGGAAGCTCTCGCTAATTCAAACGAATCATTCTGTAACATAGACTACAATACTTTGCCATTCTGAGAAGCATTGCCCGGTGGAACAAAAAGGCTAACCGGCGGACTAATTTCATATATAGTTGCAGATTTCACATCGCAATTCATAATGAAGGACGCGATTTGTTATAGAAATTCAGGGCAACAGAATTGGGCAATTGTTTTGCACTCGCTCTGCTCTTGGATGTCAATCACCATACATTTACCTTTTCAAAACGATTACAAGTTACAGACTTATGGCATTACCATTAGGTCTGATTACGCTACTAATGATTCCATCGTATTAACCATCGATTTATTCTTTTGTTCGCAAGCGCGCACATAATTGCCACATGGCCATTTCAAATGATTTCCGATTAGATAACTGTGATGGGAATGTTTTCATAAACGAGAAAATATCATTAACAGGTTGCTAATTGATCCTTATAGATCACACAGATGATTTATTTGCGTATCATAGTACGTTGTAAAAATACGTTAACAGTCCAGACTCGGTGAGTTCGTTTCAATTTCGAGTCCGATAACGGGTCGTTATCTCTCGTACCATACACCCATGGAATTTACTAGAAAGAGCAATTTAGTGCGTTTTACGGTTCAATTCGTCAGTCATGTAATTTTCAATGAAATTTGATATTCTGCAAATAGTGCGGAAATTTAATTTCCAATACAATTGATCAGGACAATAGCTCCGCCCCAGCTGGGATATACTATTTCAGTGATTTACTATTTGTGTGATTTGTAACTCCCATTTTATTGAGTTGGATATGTTATCCTTCCTAATATGCTCAATTTGGTTTTTACAAAGGCTCAGAGGGTATTTATTTTAGTCTCAAAGCAACTAAATTGTGTTCTTGCCAACTTGTTGAGAAACATAACTTGATGGAGAAAAAATCACAGATTTGGTCTCTATATGCTGGGTGACAATCTGCAATTTCCTTGGTGTCTTGGTTATCACGGTTTCTCTAACAACTCGAAAACTTTCATATACTGTGCCAAGTCTCCATGAAATTTATCTTACTGACTCTTTTGATGATGAGTAAGACCGAATGTGTCACATGACATCAATAGGCGGAGTTACAGGGCTTAAAGTTGTCAACATTCTACAATATCGAGTACAGCATTTTATAGCATTGGACATGCATAAAAACAGGGCTATTAATCCCTTTTGCATATTGTATCGCAGTTCGTAATATTGTATCCCAGGTCACAAATAGTAGAATAAAACATATTTTCAAAATAGATAGCTTTTGTCATACATGTATATTTTTTTCTTGCATTCAAGGCACAGTTAATGTACGGTAAGACCAGCATAATCGATGCCATTTGTCTGGAAACAAATCTTTCAGAACATGTTTTAGTTTGTTTGAGGTACCCTCGTACCTTTATGTAAGCTGCTTGGTATTTAATTTGGATTTCTTTTTATACAAAATATTTTTTTTCTTATATAAAAAATAAATGTACGTCGTGTTTGGTATTTTTAAGTTCATAACTCTTGATAGCGAAATTATTTTTGATATAAACAAATTTCAGCCATTTAATAAGAATTTTTGTTCTATATGAACAAAGTACTTTCGATATAAAAAAAGTGCTTTATATAAACACTTGGCCCATGTGAGTATATAGAAATTACAAGCGTCTAGTCCGTCATTCATAATCCAGCCGTCGTCCATTAGAGAATATCCGCGTCCATAATCCAAAGACCTATTCCATTCCATATAACAGTATTAGCACCAAATTCAAAAAGACAAAAGTATACATAAACATAGGCTTGTTTCCTGCAAGAGAGAAGCGGTCAACAGTTTTCAATGATACCGGCAAGACATCATGATGTTCCAAAATATCAAATCCGTATCGCTGATCAGTATTCTTAATCCATAATATTCGTTATAGAGTCGTCATCTAAAAATAATGTACCTCAGTCACGCTTTGATTGTGACTGTTCATATGAGTACCATGAGGATCTTGAAGTACATGGGTTCATACGGCCCCTAGCCCCGGGTTAAGCGGAATTAGACACAAGTTACGAAACGTAGCGCCATAGATCTTGCACGCTACGTTCGTATTTTGCTATCAGCATGCGATATGTATCGCCAAATTTGAGAAACTTTGAGTGGAGGCGCTTGGTGGAATAGCCCTGTTTTATAAGTTTCTGCAACAATGTTTTGTGACGTTGATTAAAATCATCACATTTAACACAGGATCTAGCAAATGCTACTAAGCGAGATATGTATACGCCATATGCAGGTCCAACTGGAATATTACTATCCAGAAAGGGATAGTTTACGATGTCGAAATTGTAATCATCTCTTTTGTCATAAAGTCGACGAGAGAGAATGCCCGCTTCATTTTTATAGAGATAGAGATCTAAATAAGATGTGCCTGTAGGGCTATCTGTAGTTTCCTTCAAATCCAGTGAAGGTGGATATATATCCTTCACTGCGTCATTTATATAGCGATTATCCACAGCGAGAAGATCGTCTATATAACGTTTGGTGAATGAGAAGGATCGGGCTTTGAATGGATCGGTTTTTTGAAAGCGCCTGCATATAGTCATATTCATAAGAGAACAGATACAGGTCAGCCAACAGGGGTGCACAATTAGTACCCATTGGAATACCTATATGCTGCTGATATATTGTGCTGCCAAATTCCACATAGATATTTTTAATGAGAAATTCAAGCAACTCTATAAACAAAGAAACATCCCATGAATGATATCCCTTATATGTAGTAGAGCTAAAGAATGTTTCATGGCTTCCGACATTAATATATCTACGATCAGTTTTTCTTGAACACAGATACTATTAATGAACTTAGACGGTCAATATACGGCCCTGATGAGGGATTGTAGTTTAGGGAGTCGAGCAATCCCATGTGGATACATGTCTGTACAGTATGTGACCTTTAGCACCAAGTTCTTCCGTAAGACATTTTGAGTTTTACAATATCCACATACATTCAACGCCAGAGTTCTTGGAAATAGTGGCGCAATACCTTTCCCAAAATGCTTTTACCTCCTGAAGGGCCCTCGTCAATAGGGTTGAAAGAAGCTTGGTGGTGCAGTTTCTAGAACCAGCTATGAATCTAGCTTTGTATGGTGATTTATGCATTTTGGGAGTCCAGTATATTTTTGGTATGTCGCTATGATTGGCTGGAAGACAAATACCTCTTTCCCTGAGAAACTTTTTGTGATTGTTAAATAAATCTTCCAGAGCAAATGCAGTTTGGGAGTAAGTAGACGTATTTGATGAAGATATGTCTACACTCAATTCTATAACCAGCACCTGGTAATAGTAATATTTACATATGAATATTATATTATTCGGAGCTTTGTCTGCTGGGACTATGACGAATTTACTCTGGAGATTTGCTAGAACTTCTTGCGAACTGAGGTTTCTCAGTACTTGTTTTGCTTGGGGAAGAGTACTTCTGTCAATATGGCGGATTGTTTCAACGACCTTGCTTTTGGTGAGGTCCAGCCAATCAGCGAGTACTGTAGGCTCAACTTTTTCCCGCCTAGACCAATCAATAACGTACTGTTCTAATGCAGTCAGGACTATCTTCTGGTCCGCCTTCAGATTTATTCTTCTTGGCTCTCTATATTTAGGTCCTTTCATCAAGAGTAATTTCAGATCCTTATCACTCACCACATCAAGGTCACCAGTCACAATATGTTTGCATGGTGTATAGATAAGTTCGACAATTCACAATCACAACTATAGCCTCCTGACGTGTATAAGTT
>JAVTVY010055986.1:0-28710 GCA_036873755.1 Hanleya hanleyi | reverse complement strand
GACTACCAATTAGCATCTTTTGCCAGTACATCGAGGAAATACTCCTGCCAAAAATGCACCACCATCTCCTCAAAGTTGGAGTATACTTTATTCACCCTCCGGCAACAGAGTACCAACGATAGCTCCCGCCCTGACTGTCGTTCACCTAGCCCACACATGAATGGATCATCTGACTCCCTCAACACATCCGGAATAAGAGAAACTCAGGTTAAGAAACTGAAATTGGAAGCAGAAAACATGAAACTTAAACAGTCACTGAGTATTGCCCAAATGAGGATGGAAGAGCTGCAAGTGACAGTTCAGCAACACAGTGACAATACCACAGTTCTGGATGCAATATCTTCACTGGACGAGAAAATCGTGTCAGCAATAACTCAGACGCACAGCATTACCTACTCTATTGAGCTGGATAAAGTAAAGAATGAGTTGGTGGAAATTAAACGCGAAAATCAAAGAGTATGCGAAGAACTAGAATTCGTGAAAAGGGAGAACCAGTCTCTAAGATCAGAAGTAACCACAACGAAGGCCTTGTATAATGCTGACCTCGAAAAATTAACTGCCGCGTATGAAATAAGACTTGCCAAATTGAATACAGGCAGTGATATCACCTCTGATCTGTTTCGTGCTTTCCAAGATATAAAACAGTCTAACCAGTCTCTGATTACCGAGATCTCTGGCCTACAGACATCTGTGAGTGAACTTTTGTCCCAAGCACCACAACCTTCTATCTCAGTTACCACACAACTAGATGATTAGGTCACCCAAAATATCCAGCAGATAAAGTCGCAACTTGCTGAACTTGTAACTTTGCCCAAGGACACAGTTGGTATTAAGTCTCAGTGTAATCTCCTGAAAAGTGATGTTGGTCAAATAAAGCGTGAGCTAGGCAAGATAATCCCGGCTTCAACAAAACCTGGTAATGGGAGTCCCAGTTACAGTCGTATCGTGCAAAATAGATACGATCCTTTAGCCGACCAATCTAGTAGGTCTACTAGTGGGAAACCGGATGAATATATGTCGGACTACACTGGCACCGAGAATAGTAGAGGAGCTCGACATGATTTTGTGAATCAACCTATGGAACAACGTCAAGAGAAAGTACTCCTCTTGGGGAATTCTCATTTGCATAACATTGATGTCCATAGACTATCTACGCAATGTACAGTAGACAAAAAGATAGCCTTCACCATAGAGGAAGCCAGTTCTACTTTGGATTCCATACCCAAACAATCATCATATCAGTGTGTCCTCCTACATCTCTTCACAAATGATGTCAAAAACCTCAGTTCTCAAGAATGCGTACTGAAAATGCAGCAACTTGTTAACAAAATTAACAACGTGTTGAAGAAGCCCAAGATCATTATTTCCCTTGGTCTTAGCCGTACTGATGATATGGTCCTCAATGGAAAGATGCATGAGTGTAACATCTTGATTCAGCATCAGTTTCTGTCCAACAAAGCGATATTGTTTGTGGGAAACACCAACTTGAGACACGGGGACCAGCCCATTGAGAGATGTATGGCTTCAGATGGGGTTCACTTAACCGCGAAAGGCAGCAGTCTTCTGGCGATGAACTTTCGCAGTGTTATCCATGCTGCTCTTAACATCAAAGGATTTTCACCTGGAAAAGTCCAACGTAAAAATCAACGCCAGAAGAGGCTTCCTAGTCGCCCAAGCCTTCGTCGGAATGTTTATGATCAAGATACGGAATATGATTCCTTTAGAATGAATGACGAATATTACAACAACGTATCACTGGGATACTCTGGCCAGCGCGGTCATAGACGACCATCTGGTATCTACGCCCAACAAGAGGCAAGCAACGATCGTCATGATACAGATTACTCTGTTAAAGACTGGGGAAAGTCTTCATATGGATCTACCCAAAAACCCGAATATGGCAACTTCTGGAGTAATAGATACAATTATCAGTATTACTAACTGATTTAATAATATCATTTTTATAGGTGTAATTCATCACCATCAAACTTACATGAAAACCTAACTATGTGTGTCCCACTTAAATCTTCAAGTTCCAACAATGGAACCTCACCATTGATAAATATAAAAGTGACGAGTTGGAATGTTCACGGGTTAATTTCAAAAGAATTCAATAAATTAAACGATCCAGATTTCATCAAATGTATCAATGACTATCATATTATAGGTCTCTCTGAAACACATACTGGTCCTGATCATGACTTAGACATTCCCGGATATCGGGTAGTACCACTCATTGGTCCTAAACGACGAACGTCTAACATACATCATGGTGGATTAGCCATTTACGTTAGAGATGACCTTCGATCAAGTATTCGCTTTTTGGAACATACAACTAATCACTATATATGGCTTGAGCTCAATGCTGACAATTTTGGTCTAGATAAAAATGTATATCTATGTTTTGCTTATATCCCTCCTGAGAATTCTCCTTTTTGTCCAATATCTGATATTAGTATTATACAAATGATTGAGTCGGATATAGCTAGACTATCAAATTTGGGATACGTGATACTTACTGGTGATTTAAATGCCCGCACAGGTTCGGGCCTTGACTTTGTGTCTAATGATGATTCTAATCATCTGCCCCTATACGACACTTATGTCGAAGATGATGCAACTTTACGTCGTTACAACTGTGATAAGATACAGGATCAACGTGGCAAACAACTACTAGATCTGTGCATATCCGCACAGATGAGACTTTTAAACGGCAGAACAGTCGGTGACACAATTGGACACTTCACCTGTCATCAACCAGGTGGCAGCAGTGTTGTAGATTATACTGTCGTATCAGATACTTTGCTAAAATTAATATCGTATTTTCATGTACACAGGTTTACAGGTTATCTGTCCGATCACTGTCAATTATCATTTATGCTACGCGTAAATTATCATATAAAAGTTTTGAAGAATGACCTAAAGCTTATGCCTTCTAGATACATATGGTCAGAGGACTCACTTCACAAATACCAAGATGCTTTATGTTCGCATCCAGTTCAAAATGCTATTGATAAATTTCTTGAAAACAGATACTCCCAAGAGCAGGTTGACTGTGCAGCAGATGATTTTAACAATATCCTTAAAACTGCTGGGAACATAGCCTTGAAATGCATTAAGTCTAATAGAGCCAGAAAAACTCGTATAATTACTAAAAAGAAACCAAGGTGGTATGATAAAACTTTGCAAAGTCTTAAAAGTAGCACAAAGTACAAAGCGTATCTATTATCTATATATCCAAAGGTACCATGTGTTAGATCTTCGTACTTTAAATCTCTAAAAGATCTTAGAAAAGCAAGGAAATATAAAAGGAGAAAATATAGAAACAGGCTTATTAACAATCTAGACAATTTAGTCGACGATAAGCCGAAAGAATTTTGGAAAATATTGGAAGAACTTAAAGAGAATGACAATCCAAAAAAGGAAGATACAGAAAATGTATCACCAGATGAATGGTTAAAACATTTTGAGAAATTAAATGTAAAAAGTAAATTCAGTTCAACTGAGAATTTCATTGATACAAATTTACAACATCTAGAACAGCAAACTAATTTCAGTGAGTTAGACTATAGAATAAAAGAAAATGAAATTAGTAAGGCAATTAAAGGACTCAAAACACAAAAAGCATGTGGCCTAGATGGTATCTGTAACGAAATGCTGAAATATGGCTATACCAGTCTTGGTTCATGCATTCAAAAACTATTTAACCTTACTTACTCCAATGCGGTTTATCCCCGATGCTGGAGTGAAGGTTACATCTCTCCTATTCACAAGTCTGGTACTAAGAAAAACCCCTCCAATTATCGAGGAATTACTATAACCAGTAATATTGGCAAACTATTCAACTCAG
The DNA here is from genome assembly GCA_036873755.1 of Hanleya hanleyi. Classification (NCBI taxonomy): domain Eukaryota; kingdom Metazoa; phylum Mollusca; class Polyplacophora; order Lepidopleurida; family Hanleyidae; genus Hanleya; species Hanleya hanleyi. The sequence goes on along the minus strand of JAVTVY010055986.1, from coordinate 24,860 downwards.
TTCTTAATAACAGGTTGGAAAATTTTCTCTCCTCTCGCGATATCATTAGAAAAGAACAATTGGGCTTTACTAAAGGTGCGAGGACCTCTGATCATATGTTTGTTTTGAAAACATTGGTAGATTCATACCAACAGGTTGAACACAAACCAATGTACGCTTGCTTCGTTGATTTCTCGAAAGCATTTGACAAGGTTTGGCATACGGGTCTTTTTTACAAACTGCAGTCGATCGGTATAGGTGGACAATTTTACAAGATTTTAAAAGATATGTATAATAACAATATGCTATGTGTAAAGGTTGCTGGTGCACTGACAAACTGTTTTCAATCATTCACTGGTGTTCGTCAGGGCGACAATTTAAGCCCAAATCTTTTTAAGATGTTCATTAATGATCTACCATCCATATTTGATAATTCATGTGACCCGGTATTCCTTGGGACCACACCTCTCAATTGTTTATTGTATGCAGATGATGTTGTGCTATTGTCTGACAGTAAGGAAGGTTTACAACTATCCCTTGATAAACTACAATTATACTGTGATAAATGGAGTCTGGAAGTGAACATAGCTAAAACTAAATGTATGATATTTAACTGTAAAAGTGGAACATCTCCAAAATCATTCTGTCTTGGTGATGCCCAAATAGAAACAGTACAGTCGTACACATATTTAGGAATTACATTTAACCCATCTGGAACGTGGAAATTGGCCAAAGTTCAACTGAATGGCAAGGCATCTAAGGCATTCTTCAAAATTCGAAAATGTTTTTCATGTAACCCTCCTGGAATCTCCACTTCTTTGCATATATTTGATCATACTATTAAGCCTATTTTACTCTACTGTTCAGAAATATGGGGATCATCCATTGTTACAAAATTGAGTAAAAAATCATTTTTAGATAACTATATTAAGAATGAACCACTTGAAAGACTTAACTTGAAGTACTGTAAATACATTCTGGGGTCAACTCCAAATGTACAAATTGTGCTGTGTTAGGTGAACTCGGTCGACGTCCTATGCTAATTGATGTTATTTGTTCAATGCTTAAATACTGGCGTCGCTTATTTGAAATGCCTGATGATACGTTATTAAAGAAAGCTTTTGATTTTTCTATCAAATTGGACACCCAAGGAAAAAAGACCTGGGTAACGGGTATTAAATGTATATTGTCATTCTTAAATCTAAGTCATTTATACGAACAGAAAAAAAGTGTATCTGTTGGTAGCTTAGTTTCCAAAGCTGCAAGAAGTTTCTCTTCTGTATTTTGTAACTGGTGGAATGAACAACTGTTTACCGACCGTCCCAACGTAGCGTATGGTAACAAACTCAGAACATATAGAACCTTCAAGCTAAATTTTGTGTTGGAACCTTACTTATCTATTCTGAATCGAGATCATCGCAGTGACTTATGTAAGCTACGAACAAGTAGCCATGACCTTCAGATTGAGAAAGGTAGATTTGCCAAAGTACCAGCAGATAAGCGTTTATGTACTCTTTGCAATGCTGGTAAGGTTGAAGATGAATTCCATTTTTTAATGGAATGTAATAAATATGATAATTTTCGGGACATATTTCTATTTAAATGTGATAGCATGAATGCCAACTTTTCTCAACTCGATATTTCAAACAAATTTATTTGGCTCTTATCGTGCGAGGATCCAATTATTGTGAAAAATTTAGGTAAGTTTGTTCATGATTGTATGAGCGTACGTAGCAATATGATTGATGGTTCGGCATCTAAACATGACAAATGTGTTACTGGTACAGGAATAACAGATGTTAGCTAATATACGTTTTTAGTGTTACAAACAGATACTAGTCAGTAAGATCATAATTTATTGTAAAATGCCAGCGAAATCGCTGCTCCTGGCATTATTGTTCCTTGTATCACGACTGTTATTTTTCTGTAAATCAAATTATTTCTAATCAACTAGGTTATTCTATATGTATATATACTTAATTATCTTCGCTTGATTGTATATCTGCTCGATAACGGGCGCTGTGATCAGCAAATAAAGAACCTTGAACCTTGAACCTTGTTCAAAATTACAGATCCACCTCACCTCTTGTATGATACGAAAGTTATTCATACCTATATATTTTGTAAGCCCAGGCAATATCTGTTTCAGAAGTGGTATGAAAACCTGTAATTTATCAGATTTCTCGAGTCTGTTCTCCGCCGGATGAAGGCCGAACAGAATCCGGTAAAGTACCGGATATCGCTCCGCGACAATGGAGACGCACGATTCACAAGCCATCTTATGGATGGCGAAGTGTACGCAAATGCTTATTTCCTAGCTGACTATAAGCTAACTTGACGACTTTTCAAAGTTTTTACTCTTTATTGTTGATCATTGGGTCGAAACTTCGTTGGGGAAATATAACTGCTGTAAAATTGTACCGACAGTACGCCGAGGTGAAAGAAGAAAGTGAAAGCTTTCGGACGCCTCGTTCTGCTCTGATGCTGTACGTAAGGGGGGACTACTCTGTTGTTCTTGCAAACGTACCGTCAACGTAGGCAGTATGTAAATTAGCTGAACCTTTCCATGGTTGCACAGCAGGACTACTACCCCGCAAAGTGAACAAAAATGCGGTTCAAGGTGGCTCGAAGTTGAAAGAAGACTTTGTGGTTTGGGATACCGGTTTGATAGCGTCACCATGAGTTCACCCGAATGTGTCTGGAAATCCCGTTTATATACACCACCGGTCGGCTTTTCTAGTCCAATTTCGACTGAAGTGAAATATGATGTTGTTACACAGACGCCAGTCTCCAAACACGAGAGAAAACTCAATTCGTAATCGTTTTTTAAAGTCATTCAAATCGAATTGTCCCCAGAATTTTCCTTCAAAAACAACAAAAATTGAATAAACACAACTTAAAATTGAGTTTTTTATTCAATAATAATAGTCACAACTTGGTCAATTTGGTTGGCTTCGACATATGTCATCAGCCGACAAATACTTTGCGATATATAGAAATGACGAGTGGTGTACTGAAATCGTTGTGTGGTAATGGCATAAAATGGCGGCAATAAACTTACCAGAAAAACGGCAATCGTGAAGCATGATGGGAGGTGGAACCCGACTACCGAAGCAAGGCCCATTGAAATGCATTGCAATGAGGGTTCCCCATTATTTCAAAAGTGTCCAGAAAAGTGCCTCAAAATTTCGACGGGAACCATGGCAAACCGTATTGGAAATCAAATGAGTCATAGGGTAGTATAGTCTAAGCATTTAAAGTCTTATTGACCTTTGACCTCAAAAATTTGCATACCGTGACCGGAGGTCAAAGGTCAATGAGTGCACTTGAGCATGCATGTACTGACCTGTATCCTCTCATCCCGTCCATCATCTGACCTTGGATCATGTTTAGACATGTTAGGGGATTCCTCCGCGATTAACTCGTGAAGCATGATGGGAGGTGGAACCCGACTACAGAAGCAAGGCCCATTGAAATGCATTGCAATGAGGGTTCCCCATTATTTCAAAAGTGTCCAGAAAAGTGCCTCAAAATTTCGACGGGAACCATGGCAAACCGTATTGGAAATCAAATGAGTCGTAGGGTAGTATAGTCTAAGCATTTAAAGTCTTATTGACCTTTGACCTCAAAAATTTGCATACCGTGACCGGAGGTCAAAGGTCAATGAGTGCACTTGACCATGTACTGACCTGTATCCTCTCATCCCGTCCATCATCTGACCTTGGATCATGTTTAGACATGTTAGGGGATTTCTCCGCGATGATGCGATCTGGCGGTGATACGGTCTGCCTCCGCGGACAGAAAGTATATAGAGGGCTGAGAGTATGTCTGACTGTATGGAATGCATGTACTGACTTGGTTCTGGGGGTTTTCCATCACGGGAGTGCGCAGGTGTTGGTGTTTGTTTTAAACTTATTTATTGTACCATAAATGTACACGGGATCGGGGTCAAGTTCTAGGCAACTTATTCACCCCTCTCCCTACACATGAATATAAATACATAAGTTTGAATAATTCTTAAATAATGCAAATGCAAAAAAAGTGATATATAAATAATATAAGAAAATATTAATGTTACATCAATCTTTTAAGGAGATAACATGTGGTGTATCGTGCACACAATAATGAATAGGTGTATAGAAGCAGCTATATATATATATATATATATATATATATATATATATGTCGCGCTATCTTTGGAAGCTATGCTGATCAATACTGCAGCGCGATGAGGAGACATGTTAGGTCGCTTTTGGTGGTTAGTTGAATCTTTTGCTATCTTTGATAAATTTTTGTACTTTTATGAATATGTCAATATTTGTCTTGCACGGAAATGTTTTGTTACCCCAAAGTAGATCCTCAAGGCAATAATTTGTGGGTAATCTGTAGTCAATTCATCCCTTATGTTATCATATAGAGGACAAAACAGGAAGAAATGTTCGGCATCCTCTCGTGGTTCCCCACAACTACATCTCGCTGTATTGGATAAGTTCCTAGTAAACCAGGTCCGCATTTAATTGGCTACATTTGTGCCTAAGTTGTGTGTAGATGATATTTAGTTTTCTTGGGCCTAATAGAAATGAAAGCATCCAAGGCTGCTAAAAAACAGGGAAGGAATTGGTCCTGTCCAATATATTTCTGATGTGTCTCCCGTTGCATACGTGGTATGAATTTGTGAAGCGTAGCTCTAATTATTGAAGAGACTTAATCAATACTGTAAAGAAAGTCTAGGCAAATGAGAGTTGCATATGTGGTACCAGTGGACGATGGAAACAATTTTGTCGAGGCGTTCAACTGCTATCACAATTGTTTGACGACACAATGGAATTACCGTTCCCCGATAAAGAACACAACACCGAAGATTAAAAATTGTATATTATCTGAACTAGACAAGATAACATTTTGGTAGTAAACCTACAATATTGCCGAGGTCGGTGTCTGCATCGTAGTGAACATTGTTGCCCAGGATGCATAGCGGCATTCATTCATGGTTTATGTATTCATGCACACTGCAACCTGCAATCAAAACTCAATGACATTGTTATTGTAGACATGTACAAGAATAAAGTCACTGAATCTGATTCATATTCATTTATTTGTGTGGCAATTGACAACCAGAAAATACTATAAGTAGCCTAGAGGTCTTTTTCAAGATTACACTTATGCCTACCGGTACATCGAATAATTATTTTAAAATCACATTCAGCAATTGCACACAGCAAAAATACCCTTACGTTACTAAAAAATTCAAATCACAGACACAGAAAACCATTATTAACATCAAAAATTAATTTTACCTCCACTGCCTGGCCCAAACGGAAAATTATTTTGTCAACTTCAACAGGTCAGAGCAAAGGACAAAGTGGGTATATGTCCCACCTGGGATATTAAATCAAAGTTTGGATATTGAAATATATCCCAATTGGGATATTTTCACCGATTTTCATACTAAACGGCAATGTCGAATTTCGGCATCTAAACTACAAAAACAAGATAGAATCTACTTCACAAAACTGCCAATACGATTGTATAATTTTACTGACCTTTTCTCACCGACATTATTCTCTGTGCAATTGCAATTACGTGCAATACTTTTTGATGTTGTTGTTGCGGTATACTTCCCATCACTAACCACTGTTGTATGTCTTTATACGAACAGGAGAACTAGCAAAATATGCCAGCTTGAAAATATGGAAGTATGAAAAAAATATCAAAATTGTGATATTTTATCCCAATTGGGATATATATCCCAGTTAGTCCTTTTCCCTGACCTGTTCAACGAGCTGTCATTACGGATATGGTAAGAATCAAGAACATTACTTTTGCTAGATGACAAATGATTCTAGACGATAAGATCAGTCAATTTGAAAATTGCAGTAAAACGGATGTTTTCGCTTGATGAAATAAATCAAGTTTTCCTTGTAAGAAATGTTTTCAAAACGGCGGCTTTCAGACATGCCATGTGCTCCAATCATGCAGTAGCGCGGAAACTTGCAACATTCATTTATTTGACAATATTAATAAGTGTGCGCCGGGAAACAAGTAATCAATTAAGTGACGGGTATAAAACGTTTTACACACCTCGATCTGTCAGAATGCCACACTCGCACAGTGTCAAAACTGTCCAGTCGACTGATGGAACGAAAACGAAACTGCCTCCTCTCTCCTTTTCAAACTGTCTCACCGGGACTGCACTATAATTTTGGTAGTGGGGTTCAGCCGATCTTAAAACATGACGTAATTTCGTCCAATTCGATGTATTTCATTGGCTATCAGAGCCGAAGATGAAGTCGGCATATTCCGTGACTACGACTTGTGCCATATTGACCAGTTTACAGACAAAACACGATCTTTCGAAGAAAATCTCACAAGATATCAGCAGAAGTGTTTACCAGGAAACGAAACCGACATATTCTTCAATATCTGCGCCTAGAAACGGCTCGTCGTGGGATTAATTCAGCGAAATTATTCGAAACTAGGTCAAACTACTTCATATCGCGTTCAATAAACGGAGTGACGCGGAAGTTTCAGTCATTCTCTCATTTTGCGCAGGGGTGTTGTAATGAAAACCATATCGCTTGGATAGATGGCACCTCTGAAATTACCCATAAGCCAGTTCACCTAGCATGGCAAGAAATAGGGAAACTTCCCTGTTTAAAAACGAAGGAATGGAAGTGTTATCAGTTCTTGAATGCTGGAAAGAGTTCAGTGAAGGTTTGTTTCTTTTGTCAGTACTAAGATTGTTCCACTCAGAAATGGCGGATGGGATAAATGATTTTCTATAAATGTTAGACGCGCTCTAGGTGCTGTATAGTCGAAGTTGTTTCTTAGGTTGTACGGAATGGTCTGCCAGACGAGAGGTGTAGTTAAATTATTTATATAGTCTGGACTATCTCCGGCTTTAACAGTTTGTGGGTTCGATGAAACATTTCCTAGAGTGACTTTAGATGATCTACCGCTTAGGTAACTTTCCACCCAGGTTAATAGGCTACCTTCAATACCATATTCTTGCAATTTATGCAGTAGTCCTTTGTGCCATACTGTGTCAAAGGCCTTGGATATATCACAAAAAAACTATACAGGAATAATTACCATCATCCAGGGCCTTGCACACATTATGATACAGTTCGATTAACTGATAGACTGTTGAATGGCCTGGAAGGAACCCGGCTTGATATTTATAAAATAGCTTATGTTGATTAAAATGATTGTATATATATTTGAATACGATTCTTTCCATTATTTTAGAGACACAGCTGAGTAGGGATATAGGACGGTAATTTGAGGGAAGATGGGGATTTTTTTTTTTTTTTAAATCGGAAGAATATTGGAAATTTTCCAGCATTTAGGGAATTGTTTGCTAGCAAACGACATGTTGAATAGTTGACACAGCAGTTTGCAAATTGAGTTGGCACAGCCTTTCAGCAATCTGTGACTGATTCGATCCGGACCGACGGCTTTGTTGGTTACAATGGTATTGATAATTTCGCGTACTTCGTCTTCGCTGATGCGAATGGTGTCCAGTGGTGTATCGCATTTGATTTCGAGAAGTGGCAAAGTTGTCGCAGAATCATCGACAGTGGAAACTGAGGCAAAGAAGTTGTTAATTGCATTAGCTTTATCTATATTGCTATAACAAGTAGTTTGGGTGGGATGTCGCCTGTGCTACCAGGAGCGTTAACAAGTTTTTTTAGTGTTTTCCAATAAAACTTGGGGTCTTTCAGTTTGGAGGTTTCCAATATGTTTTCAAGGTTGCTAAAGTAGTTGGCTCGGGCATATTTTTTCATGTTATTAATTTTGTTTCTACTGGCTTTATATTTGTTCCAATCTGTTGGCCGATTTGATCTTTTTGCTATTTTTTTCAGTCGGTCTCTCTTTCTCATTTCTTGTCTTAGTTCTGAGTCATACCACGGTTTGTCTTTAGGTCTAATTGTAACAGTTTTGTGGGGAATCATTTTTTTTGCTATTTCGAGGAATTTGTTTGTAAATTTTTCTGCTGCTTCATCAATATTATCTGTGTCTTCTAGGTATGTCGTCCAGTCAAAATTAGAAATTAGAGTATTGAACATATCAAAATCATCGGCCTTATATACCCATATATCCCTTTTGTAAGCCGATTTCAAGTTATGTTATACAATGATTTCAAGATTTTTTATAGTCCTGTGGTCGCTTTTATCCTGATCTACCCTAATTACACCACAATCCAGAGTATTAATAGTGTCGCTGACTGCTAGTGGGTCTAATAACTTTGCTGAGTTGGCCGTTACTCTGGTTGGCTCATTAATAATATTACTTATACAAAGTCGATCAAAAATTTGGCCAAGGTAGCGCGAATTACCGTTTAGAAGATCGTCATTGAGATCCCCGAGTAAAATGATATTGGACTAAGTGTCTAGCGCATTCTCCACCATGTTTTCGTATTGATCGTAGATATGAGCTGGACTTTTAGGAGGGATGTATGCTACATTAAGTAGTATTTTTGTGTTTTGTAATTCAATATTTATCCAAATGGTTTCAAATATTCCAACTTCTAAATCATTTCGCCGTTTACATTTTAATTGTGTTGAAGTATAAATCAAAATTCCTCCCCAGGGGTTCAATAAGTTTTCTAAAGGGTGAATTAAAGCCTTCAATGAGAAGCGATTCTTCTTCTATCGAATTGTCCAAGTTGGTCTCTGTAAAGCACATTATATCAAAGTCATCAGCGATATCTTCTACGTATGGGATTTTGTTCCGGATATTGCGAATATTAAGGTGCATTATGCGAAGTCCATTAGTTTGTGACAAGATATCGGGCCCCGGTTTCTGTTCAACGTCTCCACAAATAATAAGAAGCAACAACATGAATGTTAGAATATTAGGACCAGCACAGTTGTTGAGGAGAACCACGGGAGATGCAAAGACTAGAGAGGATTTCAAGTTAAGGGTCAGGCATTCAGTATAGTCGAAACGTGTTAAGAAATGGAAGAGATTGAAGTTTGTCAGTTTTCCGCGACTACTACCATGTGTCTTCAGATAGAATTTCCCAAACGATACCCTATGTGACACAATATCATTAGCCATTATCTAGGAAGGGAAAGTCTATAGCATAGGGCATCGATTGGATAGGGAAGACATAGCAGTTACTCATTACAATAATAATGTTTACATTGCGCATCGCTAAAAAATAGAAGCTGTCTAACATGGAAAATAAAGTTGTGCACAGTAAGACACACATCAAAAAAGAAATAAAGCCTAGATGCGGCAGGCATGGTCGGGTCATATTAGGCGTCAGTTGGTAACTGGCTCGCTCGCGTCGGCGGTGACACATTATCATATGAATAGTTCAAATACAAGAGTTATTTCATGGGGCGTGAATAGCCAAAGGGCTTGTAAGGTCAGATTGGGTATTATTTGGTGTATCCGGAATTAGGTTGGAATAGTGTTCATAGCTCCAGTGACAAATAAATCCGATCGAGCTTGAGCCGTTTTCACCAACCGTCTACACTCTCCGCCATGTTGCTCTATCGGATGACACCATTAGTTTCCCGATCCGCCGCCAGGGGGGCGCTGAATTCTGAATGTTCTGGTGTTGGTGTATGACGTCACTTCCGGTCTGCGTGAATCGGGCGTGACCTAGGTATGACTGTATGGGATGTACTGAGTTGGTTCTGGGTGTTTTCCATCACGGGGAGGTGACGTGATCACACAGTATATAACATCCCGATTGACTCTCATTGACCTTTGACCTAAAAAAATTGCATATTGGGGAGAAAAACTACCTCCGAACATAGAAGAGTTCCAATTGTGACCTTTGACAGCCAGTCAGAAGCGAGTATTTTGACCTCGTCTGACTGTATGGAATGCATGTACTGACTTGTTTCTGGGTTTTTTCCATCACGGGGAGGTCACGTGATCACACAGTATATAACATTCCGATTGACTCTCATTGACCTTTGACCTCACAAATTCGGATATTGGGGAAAAAAACTACCTCCGAACACAGAAGAGTTTCAATTGTGACCTTTGACAGCCAATCAGAAGCGAGTATTTTGATCTCGTCTGACTGTATCGAATGCATGTACTGACTTGGTTCTGAGGTTTTTCCATCACGAGAGTGCGCAGGTGTGGGGTATGACGTCACTTCCGGTCTGCGTGAATCGGGCGTGACCTGGGTATATCTGACTGTATGGAATGCATGTACTGACATGGTTCTGGGTTTTTTCGATCACGGGGAGGTCACGTGATCACTATAATTCAAGGTCGGGGTTTTTCCATGAAACCATGGGAAGGAAGACTTATAGTAATAAACATAATCTATAGTGTTGGACGATGCTATTAGGACGAATCTAGCATCCGTGCGACCCGAGGGTCGAGCGTTTATTGTCCAGTATATCTCCGCAAAAAATAAACAAACAAACAGGGGATTCCCTTTTGCCATCGATGGTGCTGCCCTCTAGAGGCACGGTGGGTGCATGTTAAATTTCTCCAGATATAAAAAGCGGAACACAGACTTTACCCTAGAATATACTCCTATCAACCCTATCCCAAACGGCTAATATCGGTCCCCGGGCTTATCGCGGCCTGCCTCTCAAGCCAATCGGGTGGGTGTATGTAAATTGAGGTTTCCGAAAATATAAAAAGCAGTTCGAACACGGACTTTACGCCTACAATAGGGGAAAACTCCTATCAACCCTGTCTAGTGGGGGCTAATATCGGTTTCCGGGCTTATCGGGGCATGTGCATGGGTGTGTGCATGTGAAATTAGGGTACTCATCTTACATCTGGGTTTTTGTAGGTCACTGCGCAGGTCACGTGGTGGATCTGCGCAAGTGTGTGACGTCACTTCCGGTTTTCAGAATGACAAAAAAAACTACCTCCGAACACAGTAGGGTTCCAATTTTCCCTTAGACGTATGGTCCGGATTTTCCATCCGGGTTTTCCTCGGCCCGGCCCGGCCGCAGCGCGTGCGGGTTATCCGGCCGCACGCCTGCCCGGCATCACCGGAAGTGCGCGGTGAATTTCGGGTCAAAATGTCAAAGGTCGCATTTAGGTCAAAAGGTCAAAGGTCATCCTTCCGGCATGGCTCTGCCCTCTCCGGGCCAATAGATAGCCTTTATCTGCCCTCCCGAAGCACCCATGGAATGCACAGGGTCCCCCACAATATCGCCAGCACTATGCCCATGTTAAATGGCCAGTGGGGAACCCCCATTTTTGTGCTGGAATGCCAGCTCTTAACCTAGACCAAAACATGTACTTGATCTGTGAGCTGATTTCGCTGCCTCTCTATTTTACTGTAGTGCTCTTGCATTCTTTTCTGGACATTGATTGATTACATTTGGCAGTATCCTAGGTCACTGATTGGCTACTTTCTCAACGGTGTTCAAGGCCAGTTTGACCGAATCCCCACATGTCTGTTATAGCCTTCATGGCCGCTTGTTTTATGCTCATATAGAAAACACACGAAACAGGGTTTTTTTTGGTGAGATCTTATTTTGTTTTTTATTCAACAATAACTAACAACAACAACATGAGAACAACCACGTGAAAACAGAAGCCCAGAACAGGGGGCTTGTACATTGAAATCGATCGAACTTGCCCAGAACAGGGGGCTTGTACATTGAAATCGATAGAACTTAAGCCCAGAACAGGGGGCTTTTCGTAAAAGAACTTAAGACCAGAACGGGGCTTGTACATTGAAATGATGGACGGCTCAGTCATATACGAGTACATCGCGGTCCTCGGCCTTGTGGTACTCGTCAAACATCTGTACGATGGTAGATAAGGTTCTTCCCCGGCATCGATGGTACAGGTAAAACAAACAATATTGTTCGCACACGCTACTAGTCAGGCTTTGCAATGTTTGACTGTTCCAACACCACGTCTCTGTGCCTTGATCCATCTCCAAGTCTGTTAAATCACGATGGAGGGGTGGCAGGCCGTACGGGTCAAAGTATTCGCCCTGCTGTTCTGTCCAGTACACGCCCACCCAATGTTCACCGGGCCGATCCATCGGGTCCGTGTTGAGAACGTAAGTAGCAGGATACACACGGTCTAATGGGAACACATCTCCGGCAAACATCCCTTGAAAGACCATACGTGTCCCTGGGTCATTCTCCAGCACGGTGGTTATCTGGTCTGTATCCATGTTCGGTGGCAAAGTCATACAGGACGTTGCGCGCCTTGTCCACTTGAATGGTGCTGTCAAACCCGGCGTAGCAGATCACATTGACGGTGGTTCCGAGGGCTCGTGCAAAGTGGATTTCCAACCGTAAATTGCCTTGCTTGGCGAGGGCCAGCTGATGGTCGTTCTCTAAGGTGGGGATCAGATCGAAACAGAACAACGTGTATCCGTTCGCCTAGTCCTCCCGACTGATCATATTTCCTTCGTCCTGGTTGATTTGACCGGTGGCTGTAAACAGGCTCTGGCAGGCTCGAATGCAATTCCTGCGCCCAAAGTTCGGTGTTAAGGCCGTGGCTGGGACATGTTGTCCATCCGCATACAGGGCCACAAAATTGATGCCGAAATGTTTAAAGTCAAACGGATTCTCTGGGTAGGCTCCGCTGAAACTGGTATGTTCCACACAGGCCAGGATCAATCGCTTGGCTAGTTCCCCCAGGAACAGGTGTTCTTTGTTGGCGCTCATATTTCCAGCAGGCACAGAGAACACTTTGGTTTGCACACGTCGGATAGGGTACTGGGCTGGTTTTGTTTCCAAGGCTTTGAGGTGTCCCAATTGAACGGGTGGATTCGGTTTCACTTTTCGGACATACAGGACTGCGTCTTGGATGACGATCTTATAGTCGGCTACATGTCCCTCTACGTCAGTGGCCATCAAGGCGAAGGTCGGAGGCGCCCGTATCAGTCGGATTTTGCTGGGGATCTTGTTCAAGAGGTACCAGTCTTGCATGAAAATGTCTGCGTGTAGTCGACCCATGAGATCCACCGAGGCGCCGTTCGCGGTGAAAGCCTTCCGTTTGTTATATCCTTCATTGTCCACTGTGCTCATGTGCTCGGCTGTGTCTTGGTAGAATAAAGCGGCTGTCAGCTCAGATTTTTTAGCCTCTCGTCCATACGACAACAGCGTATCGATGTAGGCTCGATAGGGGTACGTGTTGGTCGAGTCACTGATGAGTTGGTCGCTGAGAAAAATATCCACCTGTTTAAACATAGAGTGCAGCCAGAGATTCGTCGGGCCCACCGTTGCAGCTTGGACGATTCTGGGGCCATCCCCATTGACGACCTTGGCTTTCACATACAAATACGTATGGGCTAAATCCACATAGGCCGTATCCGCATTACTGATGGTGAACTCGATGGGCCCTGTTTCGTTGATGCTGGAGAGCGGGAGATGCTCCACCCATAATCCTTGTTCGGCACTGGTCTGTGTAGGCGGGACGGTCCACAAATCAAATTCACTGTTGGTGGAGGGGCAGGACTCTGCGTGGATTAAGGACATGTTTTAAGAAAAGATATCCTGGGTCTTCGATGTGCGTCGTCGCTGGGTCGGTCGTCGACTGGTGCGTGGTCTCGGTGGTGCAGGTATTTTATTCCCTACGGTGCGTTGTGCTTTGGCGACCAACACACCTCCTGCTTCTTGGGCCCGTCGTTTCAGTGCTTCTTTGGGTGCCGTACCCCCCAAGACATCGCCGGCCACTTGCAGTCCACTGCGTACCGCTTGTTTGCCGATTGCTTTTACCCCACGCGTCACCAAGGGTAAGAACGTTTTGACGATACTCCCGAGTATGTTCCCCAGCCCATGTCCTCGTTGCATGCGTGCACCGCTAAAGACCGGAAGGCCACCCCCGGCCTGTTGGGCATAATAGTCCATATAGCTGCGTGCATCGCACTCGTAAGGTACTTTCATTATACAAAGTGGGGAGAACGTGCTTGTCAGAAATGAAGTGTCAGCACCACTTTCCCTCGTTGGAATGCGACCGGTCGTCCCGTGTCATCTCTTATATCCACCGTGATAGTGTTGATGTCGGTTTGTCGTAAGGGTAGGTAGAGCATGTGGGTGAAACTGTGGGTGACTTGATCTCCATACAGCTTTTTAATGGGAACCACCCGTAACAGAGGTGTGTTGATATCGCCCACGATGTGGTTGTCGAACACGTCCGAGTAGACGTAGAGTGCGTGCATACCCGACTTCATATCCATCGGGGTATGGCCATGGTCCTCGGATGGACCCGTGTAAGTCGGGTGAGCGAGACCCAGCATTTGCTGTAGGATAGGACTCTCACGTACGACACTCACGTTGGCGGTGATGAGGATATGTGCCTTGTAGTCATGTGCGTTGTAATCGAAGCCCACGTGATTCTTGAAGGGAAAGGTTTTCACGGGTTTTGAAGTATTCGTGACCTCCCGTAGAGACTTATAATGCAACGATAATGTCAACCCCTGTATAAACTCCTTGGGGGTATCGTATTGGCCTTCGGGGAGGGTGAGTCGGGTGTTTTTTTCCTTCGTAGGTCACCTTGTACCACACTTCATTGGCTCGCACGTTGTACCACGAGTAAAGGTATTGGATATCGACGCGGTCACATTCCCAGCGTCCAGGTAAATGCAACGGTTGCGGTAACTGGGTCACGTACTTGGCCAAGGTGTTGTCAGGAAACACATCGAGCGAACTGCTACTGGGTAGGATGAGGTAAAACATGGCGACTGAGCTGTCCTGCTGCTGGTGTTGGTTTTAATAGGCGTTCCAACCCTTGGGCGGTTGTGTACGGCGTCGTTTTCGTCGCGGTGACTTGCTACGTGTCACGGCTCTGGAGATGTGAGGTGTCTTGATCAAGGGTGGGTTTTTTTAAGGGGTGAAAGGAAGGTGCCCGTCGTTGTGGTGTTTTGAGGGGTGACTCCGCTTCCCACTCGGCTTCCCAAGTAGGTAGTGGGCCACTCAGTGATTGCTGGGTCCGCTGCATCCAGGCCCATAGCTGGGGTTCCCCACCAATTCCTGTGGTACATGCATGTCTTTCAAGCCTTGAGCGAAGACCTCCCATCCTCGAGGATCCGTGTGCGACCTGCGTTGACGCATCAGGTCATTCACTAAATCTGTCATGTGGGTACCGGGGACCACCTGATTCTGTACCAGTAGTTCACCTTTATCATTCCAAGTCATGTTAGGATTCTGTTTCATTCGTTGTAATACCAGGCCAGCTTGTTTCTTGAACGATGCAGGTACACTCTTCAGGACTTCGTCTTCGACCCACTGTGGGGCTGTGGGTGGTACCCCTGGTAATGGCGGTTGTTGGAGCGGTGCTGAGGTTCTGTAACATCTTTTTATTTTTGTGTTTGAGCGACTCGCTTCTGGACTAGGGTTCGGAAACCTGTCTTATGCTTGGCCAACTTGGTCTTCTGGATTGGAGTCAGTGGTACGTTGCCTTTTAACAGGTTGTACCCGATCTCGCACAGACAGCTTACAAGGTCAGGGTCCGCGTCGCGTAAAATGGTTCGGACCAACTCGGGTGGGGCCGTCTTCAATACACGGAGCGTCGGGGTCCAAGGT
Organism: Hanleya hanleyi; assembly: GCA_036873755.1. Lineage (NCBI taxonomy): Eukaryota > Metazoa > Mollusca > Polyplacophora > Lepidopleurida > Hanleyidae > Hanleya > Hanleya hanleyi. The sequence continues at coordinate 9,396 of JAVTVY010055986.1, read as the reverse complement.
TCGAGCTGTATGCGCTGTCGTGGTAACCCGTTCGTGGTGTGGTGGTGATGACTGGGCTCGTTTCGATCACGCGGTTGACTGGTGTAGAGAAGGTCTGTAGACTGGTTTAACTGCCACTCACCGCTGGAGTTCTAAGTTGGTTAAGTAGCGTGCTGAGATAGGCTACGTCGTAAAACACACCTTCGTACAACACACTCAGCAGGGTTAGCAATATCACCACAAAGCCCACTTGCGCACCGTGGTCGAACGTGGAATGAAGGATGACGGTAGTGGTGTCTGGCTTTATAGTCGTTTCACCTGGTTGGCCGCGACCCAGGAATTGAAGGAACTGGGCCAGCCTTGCCATTTTACGAAATGAAACAGTTTGCCACGTCGACGTTCCGTTTTCAAAATCTTCTCCACCGTGTAGTAGTCTTGCTGTGTTTTTACAACAGGCTGTAATTCCGTCTCGTAAAACGTCCCCAGCAACGTTTCCCCTTGGAGATCTTCCAGTTCATAGACTCGCCGCTGTCGGGGTAGGCGCCGTTTAATCAGGAAGTGCTCATCGCTCCAGTTGGGCAAGTAACTTTTCTCGAACTTGCCCTTGACTTTACTGATCCGTACAGGGTCCCCGACCTTGAACACCTCCTTCGGCGTTCGCTGCGATTGCCTGGGGTACAAGACACGCCGGACTTGGGCTTCATTGCGTTGGGTCACGGTAATGGGGGCTCTCTCTATACTCCGGTGATAGGCTCGATTGTAACCACTCACAAGTTTCGGGAGAACATCGATGTACCGCCTTGTATTCTTATAGGTGAAATATTTATACATGCGGCCTTTGAATGTCCTGTTGAACCTTTCCACCACGGAAGCCTTGGTCTCGTTGTACGTATGCAAGAAAAACACCTTCTGGGCTTTCAGAAACTGTTGGAACGGTCTGTTGAGGAATTCCGTGCCTTCGTCGGTTTGCAAATACAAGGGTTTGCGCCCGGTCTTGAAGATGTCCTTGAACGCCCCTATGAGATTCGCCCCCGTTTTCGTCCGGATGGGTACCACACATACTTCGACAGGATATCGATGCACGTCAAGATATACCGATTCCCATCGTTGTGTTTGGCAAAGGCGCTCATGTCGACCAAATCCTCTTGCCACTGGGCATCTATTCCTCCCACGATGACCCGGTTCCGTAGAAAATGGCGACGGACAGATCGATGTAAGGTATAAGTGTCTTGTTTTAACCAATCTCGGACTTGGGCACGTTGCATCCCCTGGGGTTTGGCCGCTCGATAGAGAGCCGACAATGCACTATAGGCCGCCGGACTGTCTGGTCTAGTATAAGTTATCCAACACCTTTTCCCAGCTCTTCATGGTGACAAATGATGATGGACCCTGGCTCTATCGTTTATTTATAACGGGTATATCTTGGGCCGGAGTTTCTTTCTGATTTTCTTCTTCGGCTTCTGCCAGCATATTGTCCATGGTAAATGACCAGCCCAACTCGTCTGATGACCGCTCTTCCTCCGTAAGCACTTGATCTACATCTGCCACGGCATCTTCTAATGCAGACAATAGAACAGGGTTAAGGGTAAAATGCACTGTACCTCCATCTAGCCTAGCCAATTGAGCAAAGAAGGGGCCGCGTCGGATGTACACATCGTGATACAAGTGGATGAGGGCGCCGTCCAGTTCACCAGACAACACCCGTTTGAATCCCGGGACAGACGAATATGAACCGGGCACGGTTGTGTATGGTCTGCATCACAGATGTCTCCTACCTCCTCCATGATATCGACCTTATCCGCATAGACGTGCAGGAAGACCTCAGGGGTCAAGCTGGGAAACGCCCGTATTATATGCCCCGTCATGGTCAGTACGTGAATGGTACAAGATTTGACTATCTCTCGTATTTATATGGAGAAAAAGTTTATGACGTGAGATCAAAGGATCGGGCGGTCATGTCACTGGGCTAACTGAGTCTAGCCGGATAATCAATGGCATCGTCGTCTGCCTCCGCTTCATCGCTAGGTTTGGTAATTTGTTCATTGGGTTCTGCCCCCGCTTCACTCAGGGCACGAGCCCAGCCCAACTGAACAGCTGACCGCTCGTCCGGTGTAAACAGCTGGTCCACAATAGGCACCACTATCTCGAAGGCTGTCCACAGATCTGGGTCTAGGGTGAAGGCTCGCGTGGGGTCTTGGTAACGGCCCAGGCGTGGGAAGAAGGATCCACGGTGTACGTAGATGGCATTGTCTATGTGGATGAGGTTTCCGTCGAGCTCACCGCTCAACACCCGTTTAAATTTGGTTCAGCCGTCACGGTGTAGCGTAACCGTATTCGATACGGTCTCAGCGCGCGACCAGCAAACATCTCCACGGTCTTCAACGATGGTGACTTTATCTTCATAGACGTGTAACCCCACCCGGGGTGTAAGGGGAAGCATGGCTCGTAGGACTGGGGACACGGTTGACCCAATGACGAACGGTGAATGGCACACACTCTGACTGTCTCTCGTATTTATGGTCAGGTCCCTCGATGACATGGTTGACCCAATGACGATCGGTGAATGACGCACACTGTGACTGACCCTCGTATATATCGGTTGCACATAAGCGCATCTGTGGAGGCTCTGAAGAGCCGTTCTTTTTCTGTCGTTGTCATTGCCACAGCGTCAGAGTCAATAGGGCAAAGACCATTACTAGGCCAACGAGCCGTCGCTGGTTCCGGCGTGAGCGCTCGTGGTCCATAGTCCGGACATCAAGGATGGCTGTCATAATCCAGTAGTGGTGAGTGATAGCACACCTCTCCATCGAGTGCACTCTGTCTAGGACCGCTTCTGTGAACTCTTTCAGGATCTGGCGTCGCCCCTCGTTATCGTCACCATCTCCAAATATGGATCGAACCACTGCTCTGTAACCCGTGAGTGAATTAACCACGGTCGCATGCTGTAAAATGCAAGTCGCATAGGGATGGGTGTCCGTCATGGCTCTGTAACGGTAGGAATGGGGGTGTGGGATCCAGAGGGACGTGTTTTGTAGACCATGTCACACATGCGCGCCTATACGTAGCTCTACGGGTGTAGTCCGTGATACGTACTATTCTGATTGGTCAGCCCAAAAAGAGAGCAACAACAACAAAGATTACAGGTCAATCCTTTTATTAGCCCCTCCATCACAGCACATCCACGCTGGCGGAACCGCTATGGGTGTTTACATGCGGATGTTAAAGGTTAAAAGTTAAAGCTCATGTCAGCGGTTAAAGGTCATTGCCGGTCACGTGACAGTAAACATGGAAAAACTCGGATGTAAGATGAGGACCTGGATGTAAAACCACAGTGCCCGGATGGAAGACGGAGGAACGACGGGAAAACCCCACTGGAAAACCCAGATGTTGACAAGGTCCCGGATGTAAAATCCACTGCCCACACACACACACACAGACATACACACGCGCGCGTGCGCGCGCAATGCGGCTCAGTGGTACACCAGTACATCTCGGTCCTCGAGTTTGAGGTAGATGAACTGAGTGTGCTAAAATTAGATACCAGCAAGCGTGCTATAAAAGGGAAGCGGCCTGGCCGTTTCATCCGACACTCTGTCAACCACCAAGATGTTCACTTAAACAACCTACCGGAATGATGACGTCAGCGATGACGTCACAGATGACGTGAACATCCCTTAAATCAGGGGTCTGCACTCCGAGAGCGGCAAATGACACCTCCCACGACACATTCGGACCAAGGATGGTCCATCTCAACCCCAAATACCGTCCTTCACTGCCCCAAAATGTCCGCTTTCGCTCATACTCCTACTGATGACGTCATCGATGACGTCACAGATGCTGTGGACAGCCCTCAAATCGGGATCTACACCCCGAGAGCTACAAAATGACACCTCCCACTACACATTCGGACCAATAGTGGTCCATCTCTACCTCACACACACTTCCACGCACCCCCAAAATGACCACTTTACTTACTACACCCAACTGCGCATGCGCAGATTGACGCGACTTACACTAAAAAAGACGCCATTCTGACTCTACCCTACAAAAGCTTCACTTTGACACCTCCCACGACTCATTTGGATCCATAGTGGTCAATCTCTACCCCAAACACACCCCACGCACCCTCCGAAATGCCTGCTTTCTATACTACGGCAAGACTGCGCATGCGCAGAATATTGAAAACGGACGACACATTAGTCCTCCTCCACGAGAGCTTCAAAATAAGACCTCATACGACACCATAGGATCAATAGGGGCTCACCTAGACCCCAAAACGTTCACCCAGTATGGACCTATACTCCCATAGCCAGTATGGAACCATATGGGACTATATGGACTATACAGACCTACCCGGTACTTTCCGAAAAATTTCACCGCTTACCTCCGGGACCTCACCCATCGTGTTTTTCTTTGCGAGACGAGAAAAAGAAGACCAAACAACCCATAGTAAAGCCCATAAAAAAATTCCCAGGTTGGACCTATCCCATCCCATAGCCAGCATGGGACTATATGGGCCTATATACAGACCTACCCGGTACTTTTCGAGAAATTTCACCGCTTAGCTCCGGGACCCCTCCCAACGTGTTTTTCGTGGCGAGACGAGAAAAACGAGACCAAACAACCCATAGTAAAACCCAGAAATAATTTCTCAGGCTGGACCTATACCCCCATAGCCAGTATGGGTCTATATACAGACGTACCAAGTACTTTTCAAAAAATTTCACCGTTTACCTCCGAGACCCCTCCCATCGTGTTTCGCGCAGGCGTGGGACCGGATAACCCGCTCGCGCTGCGACCGAGCCGGGACGGGGAAAACCCGGATGGAAAATCCGGACCATACGTCTAAGGGAAAATTGGAACCCTTCTGTATTCGGAGGTAGATTTTTGGTCATTCTGAAAACCGGAAGTGACGTCACACACTTGCGCAGACCCACCACGTGACCTGCGCAGTAATCTACAAAAACCCCGATGTAAGATGAGTACCCTAATTTTACATGCACCCACCCATGCACAGGCCCTGATAAGCCAGGAGACCGATATTAGCCCCCACTAGACAGGGTTGATAGAAGTTTTCCCCTATTGTAGGGGTAAAGTCCGTGTTCCGCTATTTATATCTTCGGAAACAAATCCTCAATTTACATACACCCACCCGATTGACTTGATAGGCAGGCCGCGATAAGCCCGGGGACCGATATTAGCCCTCGGGTCGCACGGATGCTAGACTCGTCCTAATAACTTCCTCCAACACCTATAGATTATGTTTATTACTATAAGTCTTCCTTCCCATGGTTTCATGGGAAAACCCTGACCTTGAACTATAGTGATCACGTGACCTCCCTGTGATGGGAAAAACCCAGAACCAAGTCAGTACATGCATTCCGTACAGTCAGACATACCCAGGTCACGCCCGCTTCACGCAGACCGGAAATGACGTCATATCCCACACCTGCGCACTCTCGTGATGGAAAAACCCCAGAACCAAGTCAGTACATGCATTCCATACAGTCAGACGAAGTCAAAATACTCGCTTCTGATTGGCTGTCAAAGGTCACAATTGGAACTCTTCTGTGTTCGGAGGTAGTTTTTCTCCCCAATATGCAAATTTTTTAGGTCAAAGGTCAATGAGAGTCAATCGGAATGTTATATACTGTGTGATAACGTGACCTCCCCGTCATGGGAAAAAAACAGATACAAGTCAGTACATGCATTCCATACAGTCAGACGAGGTCAAAATACTCGCTTCTGATTGGCTGTCAAAGGTCACAATTGGGACTCTTTTGTGTTCGGAGGTAGTTTTTCTCCCCAATATGCAAATTTTTGAGGTCAAAGTTCAATGAGAGTCAATCGGGATGTTATATACTGTGTGATCACGTGACCTCCCCGTGATGGAAAAATACCAGAACCAAGTCAGTACATCTCATACAGTCATACCCAGGTCACGCCCGATACACGCAGACCGGAAGTGACGTCATACACCAACACCTTCGCACTCCCGTGATGAAAAAACCCCAGAACCAAGTCAGTACATGTCAGTCAGATATACCCTCAGCCCTCTATATACTTGGGACTACTTTCTGTCCGCGGATGTAGACCGCATCACCGCGGAGGAATCCCCTAACGTGTCTAAACATGATCCAAGGTCAGATGATGGACGGGATGAGAGGATACAGGTCAGTACATGCTCAAGTGCACTCACTGACCGTTGACCTCCGGTCACGATATGTACATTTTCTAGGTCAAAGGTCAATAAGACCTTAAATGCTTAGACTATACTACTTCGTGGGTTCCCCATATGACAATTTTATGGCGGGAGATTTCACGTTGCATTCCTAGACCTCCGTCTGATCGACGGAGGTAAAAAGATAAAGGTTATTTGCACCGCAACTGTGATACCTTATTTGAAGTAAGAAATAAACTTAATGTAAGTCGTTATGTAAAGGAGAAGGGTGTACGGCTTGCTCCCGGTATCAGAATATTCCTGCCTTAACCAAGTCTGTTTCAACAAACCATCCATCCAAACTCGTCTGAACAGAAACAGCACAGAGCAACAATTTACTTGACAACAAATAGATAGTCTATTTTAATTAGTCGTCTACTTTGGAGCTTGTAAAAAATCAATAGCTAACTCTGCATAAATTTTCTTTTTTCCATCTTGTAGAACAAACTGAAGTCTACAAAATGACCACCCTTAATCCGCGATATCTATAATATATAATGCTTGAAATAACTTTTTAATTCTCTCCATATAAAAGTCCAGTACAGTTGTTTCATATACCGAGCTTCAATTACACAGGGAGACGTCATAATGTATTCGAGTTAACTAGCACAAAGGTCAAGTCGATCATAGAGGTGCGTGCGATGTATCATTCGGCAATTTCAATGGGCATGGGATATGAGCAACACTCCCACGGACCGCCAGTTATTACTTTATATGGCATCAATGATAGTTAAGCCAGTGCGCACGAATACATTATGACGTCTCCCTATGTAATTGAGGCCCAATACATAAAACTGTACTGGGGTTTTATATGGAGAGAAGTACAAAGTTATTTCAAGCGTAATATATTATCGATATCACGAAGAAATGGTGGTTATTTTGTACGTTTCATTTTGTTCTACACACTGCAATAACGAAAATTTATACAGGGTTAACTATTGATTTTGGCCAGCTCCAAAGCAGACCAGTAACTAAAATGGACAGACTTTAAAACTAATTTCCCGGGGAAGTGTCATGCTTCACTGTTGCACTACACAACTGTTCCGCCTAACTGGGTACACTACTAGACTCATACAGTGCGATGTTGAAAGCTATCTCTTCCTATTTACTGATTGTGTTTCAATTTTCAAACCCATATTATATCCTGTTATTAAACTCTCGCATATTTACCTACTTCCAGAGTGTCTGTTCGACCACTGTAGTTTATCTGGCCACGAAGGCTTTTCAACGTTTCTGGGTTTTCCTATTGCCATTTCACCAATTTCTACGAGGCCACCTGGGGTAAGGATCTTCTCGTTTGCGCTGGAGATTCCCAATCGAATCAGATAGTCAGTGGCGATATACATGAAGTCTCTTATTGCGCACGGGAACCCTTCAGAAGAATAGAAACACAAAGAGTAAAGTTTAATAAATAGAACGCTGGACAACACTGGAGGGTTATCTAACAGGCCCGACACTGTGAAATATAGTGTAGGAACGGCGAGGTCACGATCATTCGAACAAGAGGAACGTGCTGGATGTCAAATTAAAAAACAAAACTGTTTTCCAAGACAAGAAACAGATGTCTTAGGAGATCATAATGGAGGACAAAACATTGGTTGTAATTCGTTCCGTCGTTTTTTCGAAAGACTGAAGAGGGACAAGAACTTATATCGAGAAACAAAGTCGGGAAGTTTGGGTATGAGGGAGACGGGGGCGGCATTATTACGAGTTTATCAAATCTGTACCGCCTTATTGTCAATTGGGAGATCGCTTCGAGATCGGGAGAACCGCATAATCCCTTGCTGTCATCATTGAAAACCGGTTCTCTCTTATTTCTTCGTTGCTGATAATTTCAACTTTTTCAACGGCAATGAAAGCTTTAAAAAGCTTGGAAGTATCTCCAGCGCAACGTCAGCTCCAAAGCAATTACAACTTTGGCGAACAAGCGAGCGTAAAGGTAGTCAAAGGTTTCCTTGCACAACTTTACGTCCTTTTGCTGGTAGACTGGTTTCTAAGAATACTGAATTTCTAAGAAGGTTCACTGAGAATACTGATCAGCGATACGAATTTGATATTTTGGAACACCATGTCTTGCTGGCATCATTGGAAACTGTTGATCGCTTCTGTTTTGCAGGAAATTATCCTAGTTCATGTATACTTTTAATCTGATGCTAATGTTATTTTATGAATTAGGTTTTTGGATTATGGACGCGGAAATTCTTTAATGAACGACGGCTGAATACTGAATGATTGACTAGACGCTTGTATTCTTTAAAACATTTAAGGAAGAATTTGCTCCAAATTATTTTTACAAACAGACATTATTCCGTCATTCTGCGAAAACTTGATTTCATGGCATATATAGTAGTTTTATAATAAACACTGTGGTGAACAGCTTATTTTTTCTTAATTCTTAGCGTTTTACACCAGGGATTTCCGATCATACCAAACTTATGATAACGTTAACCACAACAATACTTCCGAGTATTGCAGAATATATCGTCCTTTCCATAGACGTGGTGAACATATATGCTATGATCGGAAATCCCTGTAAAGCTACTAAAGTGATAAAAATTTCACAATTATCACAACTGAACAAAGAATGTGACCGAATTCCCTACGTGCACCGGAGTAGTATATAGAGCGTAAATTGGGTCGCATTGAAGAGCACCTTGAAGAGGTGGAGGTAAAATAACATAAAGTACCCGGATGTAAAGTTCAAGGCCACTATAGTTCCGTCAGGTGACCATCACGTGACCGAAAATGACCCCGGGGGAACATATATTCCTCCGCGGTGAAGCGGTCTCCGCGGGCAGAAATTAGTCCTGAGACTTCAAATACGCGGGGGGAGATTCTCCGAGAATGTCCGGCAATGTCCGGTCACCTGACAACCTGGAGTTATCTCCCCCTAGTTCCAGTTTTTGCCACTAGGGCAACGAGCATGTGCTATATTTATCGATGCGCAGGGGTCAATATGTATCGCACGTCATTCTCAAACAGGGTCCCGACAATATCGCCAGCATTATGCCCAGCATAAATGGCAAGTGGGGAACCCTCGTCATAGCCATATAGAGAGAAACCGTATTGGCACGAAAAAAACACATGAATCCATGGGAAGTAAAACTTATAGTAATAAAGATAACCTATAGGTGTTGTTATTATGACGAGTCTAGGATCAGTGCGACCACACGGTCGAGCGTGTGCAGTATATCTCC